>BRDA01060009.1:0-14739 GCA_036984385.1 Crenuchus spilurus
AGTGGACCCCACACCTCACTCCCATACAGGGCAATGGGCTGGACCACACTGTCAAATATTTTACACCAGACTGAGATGGGAATGTTAATTTTGTAGAATCTCCGCCTGATTGCGTACATCGCTCTGCAGGCTTTGTCCTTTAGTGCGTTCACTGCCTTACTGAAACTCCCGGATGCAGTAATGATGAGGCCGAGGTAAGTGTACTGCATCGTGTGCTCCAGGCCGGTGCTGTCCAGAGTGAACTGGTACATGTGTTCCTGACATCTGGGCTTCTTCTGGTAGATCAAAACTTTTGTCTTCTTCATGTTCACTGCCAGGGCCCAGTTCTGGCAGTACTGCTCCAGCAGGTCCAGGTGCTGCTGCAGCCCCTGTGCACTTGGGGACAGCAGCACCAGGTCATCTGCATAGAGCAGGAACTTCACTTCCCTGTCCTGTAGAGTGAGTCTAGGAGCTGCAGACTGTTCCAACTGCTCATTAATAACTAACTCATTTATGTAGATGTTAAACAGTGTAGGACTCAGACTGCAGCCCTGCCTCACTCCTCCTTTCTGACTGAAGAATTCTGTGTGTTTGTCTCCAATTTTTATGCCACATTTGTTTTCTGAGTGCATCGATTTGATGATAATGATGACTTTACCCCCCACACCGCTCTGTAGAAGTTTATAGTAAAGCCCTTCATGCCAAATTGAGTCAAATGCCTTTTTGAAATCTATAAAACAGGCAAAAACTTTACTGTTATGTGTCTGATGTACATGTTGGTTAATGAGGGTGTGTAGGGTGTAAATGTGGTCAGTAATATCTCTCTCTCCTTCTGTATCTCTTTGTAACAACAAAGTCAGTGGACCTAATTTGCATATTATAGCATAAACAATGAGTTTTATCTAATATTTAGGGGAACATAAATTGATATATATCATCCATATCATTTCTGATATGGTATCCAAACTGACTTCAATCTGTTTGATTGTCTGTGGGGACTTAAGGGACACACCAATCAGCTGTAATTTAAATCTGCAGTGTGAACAAAGCCTCTGATACATTAACACTGACTGGCTCAGGATATATGTCAGAGTGAACAACAAAGCCCTTTTATAAGTCACTCTAAAATGGCATAACTTTAAATGTGAATGACATATGGATCAGAACAAATCAGTGCATTTAGCATTAGGTTAATGAAGACTAAAGACCACTATATCTGTCCATCCTGGTCTCTAACATAGATGTACATACTGTCAGTTTCTGTGAGGGAAGGAGGAGATGGACTGCAGCGGATTTCAGAAACAAGACTTTATTACAACAACAAAGCAGCCCTGGGGCTGTGACTATGAAATAAATCAAATGAAGACACGTAGTTTGGCAACTCAAAGATAGAACTCTGACATGAACGTGGTGACATACAATGCAATGTAATGAGACGGCAGGGCTGTGCAATGATGTGACATAACTGGGGGTGGATAACATATAAATAAAAAACAATTGTTTCAAACAAATGAAATACTATACTAATCACTACATATTCCGTTACACTGTATCTAACCTGTGTTCTAAGGCCCTATAAATAGAACAATTCTGGGGAGCAGGTTTCTTAGACTGTCAGAATGTAATTGTGTAGTAAGTTCACAAACAAACCTAATCACTCTTACTTGTGAAATTTGACTCTTTTTTTGCTAACTTATCCTCATAGTATAGTCAAAAGCTGCACACATTTGTTTCATTGATTATTTTTTTTTCTTCAGTCTGCTAATCCATCTTATAAGTTCAAGATGACCATCTTAAGATGGCGACCCCACTGACATGCCTGGCCTGACCCAACATCTCAGTATGTATGTCTATGGTTGCTAACACTTACTGACATAAGATTTGATTCTGACAAAGATTTGGGTCTATTTCAGGAATGAATGTACACATGGGAGCTTCTTTACCCAGCCTAAATCAAAGAGCTGACCGCTCCATGCACTGATAAACCAGACTTACAGTAAACACAGAGTGGACCTTGATGCAAAAAGATCTTCTCAGTTGTAGTTGTCTGCATCAGGTTTACTTTGTGTTGCATATATTAAAACCATAAACAGGCAAATTATAATGCTTCACTTAACAAATTCATATACAACATACAAGGCAACATATGTGACCCCGCCAGGGAAAATCAGGCCAAAGTCACTGGGCAACTTATTGAGATATCGTGTCAATATCGTGTCACTCACATTAGCAACAAAACTTAGCCGCTCGGTATTATTGCTGTAAATGAAAGATAATAGTCTCAGATATCTATCAGAGTACATATTTTGATCAAAAACAAAACTTTAATTCACAAAAATTTTGAAGAAAAAAAAAAAAACTTTGACCTGGTTTTCCTTGGCGGGGTCACATATATTTATTCTACCTTTATTGTTGACAGAATCACTAATAATCTAATAATAGTCATTCTGCAGCTCCATTTGATCAAAGGAACTTGGAACTTTGACTTACGAGTGAATCAACTTACAAATTTCCAAGATATGATCTGTCACTTGATAGATTTGTTGCTTGATGATGTAAGCTGAGATCTGAGTTATGAACAACTGAGCTTACGCCACCCACCACTAAGGGTCACTAGTGAGCATGAGTGAGTGCCAAGATCAGTGCTGAGAAGAAGAGGTGGTGCATTGGCACTGTGTATACAAACGTGTCTCACTCATTTTCAAACATTTTAAAAGGGAGGAAGAAACAAACTTCTTTGAACTATTTTAAGCAATTATGTTTAGTGATTAAGTGTAGCATAGTGTGTAAGTTAAATTTTGCAATAAATTGTAGCATTAAGTGTGAATTGAATACGTTAAGCGATAGAGCACAAAATGAAAAACTCCCCCAACCTCTTCCACCAAGTCCTCCACCTCCGCCAGCATCTTCATCTGATCTTCAAGGTAAATACACTTAATAAAACCAGTTTATTTCTTTGCATTCTGTTTTTATTATGTATTATTATTGTATACATTATTTGTTATTATTTATTAAAAACATGTAACTGGAATGGATTAATAGCATTTCAGTTCATTTTAATGGGAAATTAAATTTTATATACGAGCAAATTGAGTTATGAGTGCCGTCACAGAACAAATTAAACTCGTAAGTCAAGGTTCCACTATATATCACTTTATGTGTAATGAACATAAAATATATGTTTACATTTTACACCACATTTTTGGAGATGCTCCAGTACATCTGTGTTAATGTGGGACAAAATCTTTGTGAATTGTGAAAACTGTGGAGGATAAGATTCACAGTTTACGATTCCTGACTCATTCATGACTTTAGCAATGGAGTGGAGGGGTGAGGGATTAGGAAGTGTGTGTTAGAGCCGCGAGCAGCTGTGTCTGTGTGTGTGTGTGTGAGTGTGAGTGTGAGTGCAGACAGAAGGAACAGGAAGACAGATCGCCAGTGGCCAGCGTGACTTCCTGTGGAAGCCTGGAAGCAGAAAGGAGACCCAGGGGAGACTGAACTAATCACAGCAATCAGCATCATTAGAGCTGCTTAAACCACCCAGAGAGAGAGAGAGAGAGAGAGAGAGAGAGAGAGAGAGAGAGAGAGAGAGAGAGAGAGAGAGAGAGAGAGAGAGAGACACAGAGAGACAGACAGACAGAGAGAGAGAGAGAGGGGTTAACCGTGGCTGGGTGCTGGCTGTAGTGAAGGTTTTCTTTGAAGATGTGGATGACCAGTGGACTGTGGGCTTCTCTAGGCAGCTGTTGTGGAGTGAAGTCTGGTCCATGTGGGAAATCACAGGAAACTTACACACATCCCCACTCAACACAACAGGAAGTGCTAGTATTTTTACCCGCATGTAGTAATGTGCACAGGTTCTGGAAAGCTTCCTCAAAGGACATAATTTTACATGGAGACAGATAGAGAGAGTGTTAGACTAAGTAAGCTACATGAGCAGGCTGATAATGTGTCTGTAGGTACAGTACCAGTCAAAAGTTTGGACCCACCTTTTCATTCAATGGTTTTCTTTTTGTCCTACATTGTAAATTAATACTGAAGTCTACGGTGGTCCACCGAGTCACATCACAACATTTACAATGCAAAAACAAAAGCTGAGAACACAACAGCATTAACGGAAAATGTAACAACATTAAGAAAACGCTGTTTCTCCAGTTTCAGTATTTATAGATGTGCTTGATTGAAATGAACTTTTTATTTTATTCTATAAACTACTGACAACATTTCTTCCAAATTCCAAATAAAAATATTGTAATTTATAGCAATCCTTTACAGAAAAATGAACAAATGGTCAAAATAACAAAAAAATGCATTGTTTTCAAGGCAAAGAAAATAAATTCATAATCAAATTCGTAATGCACTGCCACCCAGCGGAAAGCTCTGCAAAGGGTGATGCAGACAGCCCAGCACATCACCGGGGTTCAACTCCCAAACCTCCTGGACTTATACACCAGCCACACCAGCCAGACTTATACACCAGCCTGAGGAAGACCAGGAGGATCCTAAATGACTCCATCCACCCAAGCCACCATCTGTTCTCTCAGCTGCCCAGTGGCAGGAGGTACAGAAGCATAAAGTCTAGAACCAGCCGGTTCCAAGACAGCTTCTTTCCACAGACCAACAAGCTACTGAACAGCCAGTATTACGGTTATCTTCATCATCATGTTCTCTATAGACAATCCAACCACATCCACACTGCAACACAGTGTCACTGATCTTTAAGTCTAACACATCAATACGTGCACACACTGTACATCCTCCCATCCTGTACAGTCATCCTGTATATATGAACATCTGTACATAAAATAACTTCTAATGCACAAGTCATATAACTTATAAAACTATATATTAGATCTGTGCGTTGTATTCATAAATGATCATTTTTGTTGTACTTAATACTGCAGTGATGCACAACGATGTTCACTGACCTTCACATCTGCGTAATGTGACAATAAAGTTGATTGATTGATTTTATTCATGTTTAAACCCTGTACTGCTTTAACTTAGAGTTCAGACATCAGTATTTGGTGGAATAAGCCTGATTTTGCATGTCCTCCCTACACACTGTTATTGGGTGACTGTATGCCACTCCTGGTGCAAACATTCAAGCAGCTTGACTTTGTTTCATGCTTTGTGGTTGTCCCTCTTTTTTCTGATCACAGTTCAGAAGGTTTCAGTGGAGTTCAGCTCTGCAGAATTGGTTGGACATTTGAAGTACTCGTGGTTTTTTTCCAGAGCTGCATACTACAGGTCCTCATCACAGTTGTGGCCTAGCATTATATTACCAATTTGCTTTTTGCATCTTCTGCTTCCTCTTCATGTCTCACAACCAAAGGCTCTGGAATAGTCTCCCATCACATATTAAGTCATGTCCCACTATTGACATTACTAAATCAAAACTGAAGACCAGTCTTTTTTCACTGGCTTTTAAAACATTCTCAGCTTACCTCGTATTTATCATTCTTACCCCTGCTTTAGTTTTAGACAGGGGCAGCTGTGGACTACATGTTAAGAGAAGTGGGTACAGATAGACATAGTCATCACCATCATTCCACAGTGGTGTGTGGGCCAATGAAAGTAGTAAGTGTGGGCCAGTACAGTCAATGTGTCAACATAATGCTAATTAACCCAGACAACGAGTAGAGTAACTCATGGAGCGATGTTTTATATAAAACTCAGAACATAAACTGAACAGAATACATGTTTAAATATTTGCTCTGTTTTGTGCCATTTTGTTTTGATTTGCAAAGGAAATAGTGGCTGAATGAGATGAAGCTTTGCTGCTGCTGAGCCAATCCCTAGCCTGTTCCAAGAGGTCATCAATCTTCACTTGAGCTAATAGAGTAATGGAACATCCTTTAAAACAGTGTCGGGGATTCCCCCAAGAGGAAACGGCAAGTCAGAAAGGCCATGTTCAGAGCGGAAATGGACAAACTGTATCCTCTTTGGTCACCGGGTTGGCATGTGTGCACAAACACACACACACACACACACACACACACACACACACACACACACACACCTTTCATTATGTCATGAATCCACTGCCTGTTTTACACATGCACTTTGGTATCAAGTTCATGTGTAAACATAATCCTGTACAGTTCTGGGCAATGCTTCTCCATCACATCTCTGAAGCTCATCCGCTCTTACAATCAGGCAGTAGACCGTTTTTTAAAAAATTATCTTAAAACTCCTTCTGTGTAGCTTTTTTATTTACTTAGTATTTTTATCTTAATATGCTTTTGCAGCACAAAGTGCATCTATGTGGTGAATGGAGCTGTGAAAATGCACAATGATTATAGATACAAAGTTTTAATGTTATGGCTGATCAGTGTTATGCACCCCTCTAAAATTACCATTTAACCACTGCCTCTCTGAATGATGCAAAGCTTCACATTACTACCCTGCTGGATTTTGAGTGTGAAACATTAGCATATTGTCATCCTGTAATCATTTGTGTACGTCGCTGTAAGTCCTGTGTATTCTCATATAATCACAGTCTACAGTGTGACCCAGGTGTGACCTGCGTTCTGTATAAAAGATGTGTGCATGTGTGTGGAGGTCATTCCTCACTGTAATGAGTGTGTGTATGTTACTGTGTGTTCTGGAGAACAGGGTCAGTCTCTGTCTGGGCAAACGAGCAGCTTTTCTCTGTGTGTCAGTATGATGAGTGAGAGGAAGAGGGACTAATTGAGCACTAATGCAGTTCAGCTTGAGACAGGAGACTGTAGGCCTGGCTGTTCTACAGAGAAGAGTCAGGAGAGAGATCTGGAGCATAAGGCTTCATGCCTCGCATGTTGTGAGTTGCATACAGCATTTCTGTGCAACTTGTGCAAATTATATCATTGAATTAACACAAATCAGCCACACTAACACACCACCACCACGCTGCTGTCACTGCAGTGCTAAGTATGATTCACCACCCAAATAATATCTGCTCAGTGGTGGTCCTGTGGGGGTCCTGACCCCTGAAGAACCACGAGAACAAAGTATGCAGAGAAATATGGCATGAACACATTGCATTTTTCTATCCATCCATCAATCCATCCATCCAAGTTACCCAAATAAAATCACATGGGAGGATCTCATAAAATCATAAAATGAAATATGTCACTGTAATGAATGTAAAATATGTTTTTATTTAAATTATATACACAAATGAACTTAGATTAGACGCAGAACTAAATGTAATCCTAACCTCAGTAGCAAAAATTATTTCTGCTCTTTTACATTTTGCAAAAAAGTAACTTTTGTGGTTAAAACAGCATGCCTGAGAGGGCCAACATCTTCTTATGTCTACATATTGTACCATTAGTCCATTATAAAGTATACAACTACAAGACTAAACCTAAGCCTTAACCTTAGCCTAACCCTAACCTCACCCTAAAAAAAATACATTAAAATCAATGTAATGATTTATGTTGTAGGGATCAGCTTGTGGCCCCAACAATGTCAGTATATAAACAGGCTTTGGTCCCCACAACATGTTATAAACCTGGCACACACACACACACAGACTTTTGCATACACACGCACACACACACACACACACACACACACACACACACAGACTACAAAACAGTGACATCATCAAAAAGTCACTGAATTCACCTTGAGTGTGTGTATGTGTGCAGATGGGAAGTGTATGTATGCTGGGGGCAGTGGTGTGTTTCCTGTGTAAGAGTGTGTAATCAGACCAGTTGTGTAAATATTCTAGACCGGATCTGACCCGATCCAGTTCAGCCCATTCGTATACAACACCACACAATACAAGTGATACCTGCTCTTCACCACACAGTCTAAACAGTTCTATTGTGAAAACTACACGTGTCTGTGCTTTAACACTACACAGAAAGCATGGTTTTATAGACTGATAGTGCCTGGATGAGACATCAGGTGAGAGTGTGAGGCAGGATTAAGTCTACCTGATCTGTAGTTTCTATCACAGAGCTAAAGATGCGTATTCATGCTTTTATTTCATCTCACATTGATTATTGTAATGCACTCTTTTCTTCACTTAGCTTATCTGCCCAAAAATGCTTGCAGGCAGTACAGAATGTTGCAGCTAGATTGCTTACAAGAGCCAATAAAAGATCTCGTATATTTATCTCCAGTATTAACAAGTCTGCATTGGCTTGAACAAAAGATTCAGTTTAAAATTCTTACCCTTACTAGTGTTAGATGGTCAGGATCCTATATAGCTGATCTACTTCATCCCCACATACCAGCATGTTCTCTTAGGTCTAGTAACTTGAATTTGCTCTCTGTTCTACGATCCTGACTGAAGACCCGTGGGGATCGAGCATTTGAGGTTGTTGCTCATAAATTATAGAACTTACTACACAACTCTCAGTGGAGTCTTTTAAAAGCAGGCATTTGGATAAAGCATCAGACACATTATCTCTTGTTTCATGTTCTTAGAGTGTGTTTAATGTTTTGTTGTTTTATTTGTCCATTGCTGATTTTATAGGATTAACTGCAGTGGTGTGAAAAAGTGTTTGCCCCCTTCCTGATTTCCAGTTTTTTTTTTTTTTTGCATGTTTGTAACACTTAAATGTTTCAGAACATCAAACCAATTTAAATATTAGTCAAAGACAACACAAGTACACACAAAATGCTGTTTTTAAATGAAGGTGTTTAAGTCAAAGTTGTGGAGATCATCAAGATGTGTCCTGGAAAAATTGAGATGAGCTTTAATGTACTTTTTAGCTCAGCAGTGGTTTTTGTCTAGGAACTCTGCCATGCAGGCCATTTTTGCCCTTTAGTCTCTTTCTGATGGTGGAGGCATGAACACTGACCTTAACGGAGACAAGTGAGGCCTGCAGTTCTTTGGATGTTGTTGTGGGGTCTTTTGTGACCTCTTGGATGAGTCGTCGCTGTTGGACAGCTGGCCACTCCAGGGAAGATTCACCACTGTTCCATGTCTTC
Organism: Crenuchus spilurus; assembly: GCA_036984385.1. Classification (NCBI taxonomy): domain Eukaryota; kingdom Metazoa; phylum Chordata; class Actinopteri; order Characiformes; family Crenuchidae; genus Crenuchus; species Crenuchus spilurus. Next base: position 8,908 of record BRDA01060009.1, read on the forward strand.
TCCATTTGTGGATAATGGCTCTTACTGTGGTTGGCTGGATTCCCAAAGCTTTGGAAATGGCTTTATAACCCTTTCCAGACTGATAGATGTCAATTCACTTCTTTCCCAATTGTTCCTGAATTTCTTTGGATCTCGGCATGATGTGTAGCTTTTAAGGATCTTTTGGTGGACTTCACTTTGTCAGGCAGGTCGGATTTAAGTGATGTCTTGATTGAGAACAAGTGTGGCAATAATCAGGCTTGCTTGTGGCTAGATACAATGTACTCAGGTGTGAGAAACCAGTTATGTTTTAACAAGGGGGGCAATCACTTTTTCACACAGGGCCATGTAGGTTTGGATTTTTATCCTTTAATAATAAACACCTTCATTTAAAAATAGCATTTTGTGTTTACTTGTGTTGTCTTTGACTAATATTTAAATTGGTTTAATGTTCTGAAACATTGAAGTGTGACAAACATGCAAAAAAACCGGAAATCAGGAAGGGGGCAAACACTTTTTCACACCACTGTATTTTGTAAAGCACTTTGTGACTGCTGTCTGTGATAAGTGCTGTATAAATACATTTTACTTACAATAACTTGACAAAACTGTTTTTCTGTATGACTTTATCAGGCTCTTATATCATTGTGGAGGTATTTTGACCCACTCTTCTTTACAATGTTGTTTCATATCAAGTTTGTGGACATTTGTTTATGCACAGCTCTCTTAAGGTCCTGCCACAGAATATCAGTTTGACTGGGTTATTGCTACATCTTCATTCTGTCATGGGTTCCATGCAAGTTCTCATTTCGTGGGGTAAGGATGATTCTGAGAAAGGTCAGGAGTCAGAACCAAACTATACGGGAGGACCTGGTCAATGGTCAAAGAGAGCTGGGACCACAGTCTCAAAGAGAACCATTAGTAACACACGATGCCATCATGGTTTATTATCATGCAGGGCATGCAAGGTCCCCCTGCTCATGCTAGCACATGTCCAGACCTGTTTGAAGTTCGCCAATGACCAGAGGAGGCATGGGAGAAGGTCATGCGGTCAGATGAGACCAAAATAGAGCTTATTGGTACTCAAGTCCACTCGCCATGTTTGGAGGAAAAAGAATGCTGAGTTGCATCCCAAGAACACCATACCTACTGTTAAGCATGGGGGTGGAAACATCATGCTTTGGGGCTGTTTTTCTGCAAAGAGGACGACTGATCCTTAAGGGAAGAATGAACGGGGCCATGTATCGTGAGATTGTAAACCAAAACCTCCTTCCATCTGTAAGAGCATTGAACATTAAACATGGCTGGGCCTTCCAGCATGAAAATGATCCCAAATACACTGCTCGGGCAGTGAAAGAGTGGCTTCGTAAAGGTCCTGGAGTGGCCTAGACAATTTGTGGAGAGAGTTGAAAGTCTGTGTTGCCCAACGACAGCCCCAAAACATCACTGCTGTAGAGGAGATTTGCACGGAAGAATGAGCCAAAATACCAGCTACAGTGTGTGCAAACCTGGTGAACACTTACAGGAAACGTTTAACCTCTGTCATTGCCATGTTACAAAGTATTGAGTTGAACTTTTGTTATTGACCAAATACTTATTTTCCACCATAATTTACAAATAAATGCTTTAAAAATCCTACAATGTGATTTCCTGGATAATTTTTTCTCATTTGTCTCTCATAGTTGAAGTGTACCTATGATGAAAATTACAGACCTCTCTCATCTTTCTAAGTAGGAGAACTTGCACAATCAATGACTGACCAAATATTTTTTGGCCCCACTGTAAAAGTGTTTCATACACTTGTGATTTCAGAGCAGCTGATAGACATGTTACACTATATAAAACAGTACATATTTAATATGGTCTTGCTGAGCAAAGATGTGCATTTTGAGTCCAGTTTGAGACCTTCAAATTCAACCAGTTTAATTTAAAGTGCCTTTTTCCAACTCATTACAGAAATCAACAAAAAGCCTGAACAAAACAAAAACCTGAAAGCATGCCTGTTCAGTGTTTTTTAAACCTGCTCTTAAGGGACAACATTCTTACATTTAGCATTTTCACGGCATTTCATGGCAAACGGTCTGTTTAACTGGAAAATGCTGATTTCACAGCCAATGACATAGTTTTCATGGCTGTGAATTTGGTGAGGTCCTAATTATATAGCTTCACCAATTCTCTTTGTTAAACTGTGCAAGTTTTTTATTCTGAAAACAGCATTTTCTAGCCTATTCTAACCTTTCACCCATGTTCAGAACTCTTCTAATTCTTCTTTATGTAATGGCACTAACAACTTAGTAAATACATAGTAGATCAGCAAAGATCAGTCAGGCAGCACCTAATAACATTATCCTTGTATTTTATATTCATTATTTGTGACCCTGCCTGAGAAAACCCGGCCAAAGATGTTAGGTAACTTATTGATATATTGTGTTGTTCGGCCTATCCATCACATTTGCGACAAAAAATTAGCCGCTTGGTTTTATTGCTGTAAATGAAAGATATATCTATTGTAGTACATGTTTTTGTCAAGAAAATACTTAAACTCAGAAAAAAGTTTTTGTGCAGCAAGTCGTTAACCAAATTTGTAGATTTTACCTGAAAAACAAGTTTCAGTGACCCCTCGAATCTGGATGTAGAACTACCTCTACTGCAGAGGTACACAAGCTTGTTGGGTGTCATTCAGCTCCTGAACTACTTGTCTTCACTGTAGAGATGTGATTGAGCTCATGTGTTCATCAGCTAAGTGTAAACAGGTCAGATGTCTTCAACTGATGTAAAGTCATCTTTCAGTATTCATTTCTGGTAGATTTTATTTGTTTGGATTAACTATTAATGATCTGATTTATGAATGAATTGAGGATTCCTTTAATAGTACTCTTTCCATGTAACTTGTATTTGACAAAAATAGATTTTGGCCGGGTTTTCCCAGATGGGGTCACACATGTGACCTTTTTTGTTTTAATGTTGATAGTGTTGGAATAGTGATGTACTCAAATTCTGAAAGTCTAATCTAAGTTAGAATCTCATTAGAGATTCTGGATTTCTGATGTTCATGATCTGTAAGCCAGACAAATCAACAGTAAAACAAAAAAGGCTTGAAATATGTCGCCTTATGTCAAATATGACAGTTGATGAACAACAATGAACATTTACATGATATTCTAATCTTTTTTGATGCACTACTCAATGTCTATTTAGGTTTATGAATGAGTATTGTACAGGCGTGTGTGTGTGTGTGTGTGTGTGTGTGTGTGTGTGTGAATAACAGGAAATAAGGAGTTATTCACTTATAATAAAGTGTTACTGTTTATTATGCACAACAATGCGACTGGTCAACAGCTAAAAGGTCATTTTGCACTTCATTCATTGATAACATGGAGAGTGAAACATAGTGAGACATTCATTCATTTGTGCTTCTAAGCCTACATTAGAGATGAGCAGTGATGAGTGTATTCTTGTCTTGTCTTCTTTTTATAGCCTCACACATGTGAATGTGAGCGCAGTGTGTGGGACAGTGGTGTGTTTGTCATGCCTACCAGTGTTGTCCACCCTGAAGGCCAATATGGATTCATATGAGAATCATGTGAGTAAACTGATGGTCCTCACATTGCGATTTGGATTGAATGACATAAAACCCAGCGCTGGATTTTTTGAGCCTCCACATAAAATGTCTTTGTTGTTGTGTGTGTTTGGGGGTTGGGCTGAAGTGATTTTGGTGGTTATCAAACATCACATCTAATTATGGCATTTCTCGTCAACCCTCTGCTTTGTTTTTTTTTTACTGAAATATGGAGCACAAGATGTACCACAAGTGTATTACTCACCATACAATGAGACCAAAATCCCATATTCTGATCTCACATGAGCTTAAAATGCCAGACTGACATTTACAAATTGAGAACTATTAGTAGTACTCAGATGTAATTATATAATTAGATATTTATTTATCTAGTAAGTTGAAATAATAGTTTTCTATTAATTTCAAATAATGTATTTATAATATAATGTAACCCTCACACCATCTCCCTGCCTCTTTCCACATGCTTTGTTTATGTTTTCCATGTACTGTCTTGTCTCCATGTGCTCATTTGTTTACGTCTTCCACATGTCTTGTTCAGATCATCCCCAGATACATCATGTCATTGTACAGCCCTGCCATGTCATCATGTCACAATCATTGTTTGCTATGAAGCCTCCCTCATGTTTCAGTCTTTATGAGTCATTGTTTGTCTTGAGAGTCAAGTGTAGATGTTTGTCACCACAGACATTGGAGTTGTATATAATAGTCACGGTCTAGTCTTCTTTATGTCACAGTTGTATTTATAGTGTAGTGAATTCAAGTTTTTGTTTCATAGCCACATTTCAGTTCAGTAATAAAGCCTTGTGTTGTCTGGAACCACAGTCCATCCTGTGTTCTCCTCCAGCATCGCATACTGACAATAATATAATATAATATAATATAATATAATATAATATGTATATAATATAATATAATATAATATAATATGTATATAATATAATATGTATATAATATAATATAATATAATATAATATGTATACAATATAATATAATATAATATAATATAATATAATATAATATATGTATATAATATAATATGTATATAATATAATATAATATAATATGTATATTGAAATAATTGTCTTTAATGTCATTATTGTACAAAAGTCCATCACTTAACTAGAATGGCTTTAATGTTGCATTTGCTTGTGTATTGGTAAGAACCTGTTGACACAACGTGTATCTTGATTGATACAGTGGTTACAATTCAGTTTAATGTGATATATTGCAATTTTTGCAGTAGAAACATTACTAGTCAGCTAGGTTTACAAAAGCTAAATTATTTTAACATGATACATGTTTACTTGTTTCTGTTGTAGTGGAAGAGTCTAATGGCTGAAGATTTAGAGGTTCAAACACAATACAAAATCAACCACTGCCACCAATCTTTACTTGTAAACCATTAAGAAACAACAGTTTTTTCAGAATCAATACAGTATCACAAAACATACTGAAGGGCATCAATATTTTACACCTCTATCATTCATAAATACTGCTTTTTAAGTGTTAATCAGTTACTTGTGATATATAATTCCTAACATTTCAATTAGATTTCAAGTACAGCCCTGGCTTTACAAACACAAATGTGCTATTGATCATGAGTGTTTAGATGTATCAAACTTTAAATCATTTAATATTAAATTACAACATTAACTGTGGCTTAGACCAAAGTGACTCAAAGTAACCAAGAGGCTTAAGACTGAGAGAGAGAATGACAGCCTTGAGGCCATTTCCATACATATCGCCATCATGAGATACTCCACACATAAAAGCAGTCACTAATTACAGGCCAAATTCAATTAACTATGCTAGACAATAGACCTTTCACCCTGCAAGAACGAGGCTTAATTGTAACCACTGCTTATGTCACCGCTTTAATGAAGTGAAGTGCTTACACATTCATCTACCGTAGTCTCTTCTTGGGAGGGTGACTGAGTGTTTGTTTTTGAGGGTGTATTTGTGATGAATTATAGCATAAAGGTCTGTCTTCAGATACAAGATGTCCAGCTTCAGTCTACAGTAAAATCCCTCTGTATTAAAAATGACTTTATGTTATCATGTGTATCACCATATGTTGGTGTCTACAGTATTGTACAGTACTGTTCATAAGACTACATGACCTACACTACATGTCCAAATGTTTGCAGACACCTATTGAATGCATTCAGCTACTTTAGGTTGCACTTTGGAGCAGATTAACATTAACCTATTGGCACCATGAATGCCATTCAATGTTTTTATTTATTTATTTGTTTCTCTACACTGTAAATAAA
>BRDA01060012.1:0-30190 GCA_036984385.1 Crenuchus spilurus
AATAAAATATTGACATTTGCCATCTCCACATCATTGCATTCAGTTTTTATTCACAATTTGTTTAGTGTCCCAACTTTTTTGGAAACCGGTTTGTAAAAAGTTTATGTGAAAGTTTTCATTGTTTAGGGGACAAGGGGTGTTCCTTATCTGTGATTACTTGTAACATCATCCTGCAAACCTACATTAGATGGGTAAAAACTTCTTTCTTAAAGTTTGTGCCATGACACTTCCATAAAAAGATCAGACGTTAATAGATTCCTGTTCTTTCAATAAAACAGGGTACCCACTCACACCTGATTGTCACTCCATTGACAACAAACATAGAAGTCAAATAACTCACATGATCTACTAATCCTAAATGTTCACATAATTTTACCACTCAGAGGAATGTAATACTAGATCATTCTCCTCAATGAATAAATACAAAATCAAACATTTTTCTCATTTGTTTGATTTGGCTCTTTTACTAATTTTAAGACTTCTTGAAAACAATCTAAAGTCACTGTATGTCAAATTTATGCAGAAATACAGTACCAGTCAAATATTTGGACACAAACTGGACATTCAATGGTTTTCATTATTTTAAAATTATCTGCATTGTAGAATAATACTAAAGTCATCCAAACTACATATGGCATTATTTAATAAACAAAAAAGTGTTAAACAAACCAGAATATGTTTTTTTTTTTTTTTTTTTACATTCTTAAAAGTAGGCACATCTTGATTAGATGGCAGCTTTCTTGGCATTTTCTCAGTCAGCTTTATGAGGGAGTCATCGGGAATCGCTTTCAGTTAACAGTTGTGCCTTGTCAATAGTTAATGACTTGCATTTATTGCCCTCTTAGTGTGTTTGAGATATCAGTTGTGTGCCTATTTTGTAAAATATAAAACATATTAAATTTCTTTACCATTTTGAAGTTTACTACATGATTTCTTATGTGTTCAATCATAGTCTGGATGAGTTACAGTATTAATTTACATTGTAGTGGGGAACAAATAAAAGCATTGAATGAGATGGTTTATCCAAACTTTTGACTGGTACTGTTTAGAAAAAGGGGTACACAAACCTTCAAAAATAAAATAAAATCAAAAATCAAAAACAATATTATCTTCATAAAATATGTTTTGTGCAGATGGCAGTGTTGTTGAAGCAATGTAAACACTACAGAAAAAGCAGTCAGAAAAGAGTCTGGGATTAAAGAAAGGAGACAGGAATGCAAATAGTTATTATGCTAATTTGAAAATGCCTATTTAAGTCTGCCTTCCTGGATTCATTTATGGCATAGCTTATCAGAATTCTGAAATTGAATTATCAAATTACTGCAAAAAAGAAGGTAAATTTATTCACTGCAACATGGGATAATATTTGCATAATACTCCAAACCCATATCAGAAAAAGGTTGGACAGTATGGAAAATGGGAAAAATGCATTGTTTCTTACATTTACTTAATTTTTTTAAAATTTCATTTCAAACAGTATGATATTGAATGTTTTGTGTACTCAGCATCATTTTATCAGTTATTATACATGCATTCCTGCATATCACACCTGCAGCACCCAAAAGAGTTAGAACAGAGACAATTTAGGTCTAGTAATGAGGTAAAAAAAAATAATTTTGTGATTTTAAACAGGTGACATCAACATGTGATTGTAATTCAAATTTGGGAGAATGCATGAACATATATTTAAAAACAATGCTAATCAAAAAAATAGTAAAAGGGATTAGTATATTTCACCCTTTACAGTGTATATCATTAAACAATTTAAACAATCTGGAGGAATTTCAGTGCGTAAAGGGCAAGGGAACAAGTATAAGCTAAACACCCATGACCTCCGATCCCTCAGATGGCACTGCATCAAGAACCATCATTTAACAATAGCTGATATAACACATGGGCATAGAAATACTATGGCAAATTTTTGTCAAGCACTACTATACAGAGTTACATTCACAAATGCCACTTAAAACTTTACTGTGCAAAAAAGAAGCCTAATATTAACCATGTCCAGATGTAGTGTTGACTTCTCTGAGCTCTGGGGCATCTAGGATGGAGTACCACAGTCCACACACAACTTCCAAAAGAAGAAGTCTCTTGCCAACTATCAACATTAATCAAAAGCTTGAAATATGTCACTTTACATGTAATGGATATAAAATATATGACAGTTTAACTTTTGTGGAGTGCTGCTAGTTAACAGTCAGTGAGAGTAATCTGGAAAGCTTCATTTGGACTGATGACTTCTGATGCTGGAGGTTTTCTGGATGCCTGGTGGGAGACAGCTGTTGTGCCCTTGAGCAGACCATTTTCTTCTGTTGAGATCCTGTTGGCGTAAACTTTAGCTCTGAGTGCTCCATTATGCCAGCCAGAATAGGAATAGTTGAAAAGCAAATCACTATTTCATTAGGATCTGAAGTAATATTGCATGAGTAATATGGTGAAAGAACATTTTAGTTAGACAGGATTGTTCTTTGAGGGCCTTGTTTGTGACTGCCCTTCCAGCTGCAACATTCTTAATTTAAGGCTTTAACTTTTGTGTAGTCTTAACATTCTTTATACTCCCCTTGTCCTAAGAGTCTAAAACAGGGGTGCACCCACTTTTTTAGCCCGTGAGCTACTTATCTAATGACTAAGGCAAAATTATCTACCTAATATAAAAATGCAAGAAAAAATGCAATATATTTATTTATAAATACACTGACAATTTATGAGTACAGTGTATGCTGGTGTACCTTGAATAACTACATGAACCCATATTACACAATACAACTGTGTACATGTTTTGTTATTAGCCTACTTTACTCTGATGACTTGCACTGAATGGAATCAGTGAGGGCTGCATAGTCTGGACAGTAGTTGCTGATAGCCAGCCTCAAGCAAACCTCCAAATGATCATACTGGACTTAATGATCTTCATTTGTGAACAGGCTGACGCTGAATAATGCAGTCAAGACAAACACACTTCAAAAATGACAGTAAAAAAGTCCTCCACTCCGCGTGGAAATGGTCAGTTTTAGGCTTCTTACACAGGCAGAACAAACATACTGTACATGTTAAGAACTTACAGTGACAGGTGAACACAGACTGCTGGCCAACTTGAAAAACACCGTTTACAAGTCCAGATGCTGTATAGCGGAGACAGCCAATCACATGTTAGCAAGAAATGGCAGAGGCAATCAAATGAGCTTGTGGGCGGTCTAAAGTGAAACAGGATTTTCAGATTGGGTAGCTTGGAATCCCGCTGGGTCCTAGTGCTCGACCAGTCTCCCTGTATGTCAATCAGGTGAGATGTTTTATAGCAAGGATGGATGATAGTATTAGGCTAACGTCTATAGGCTAGCCTAGTATATTAGGCTAACGTCTATTTTTTTTAAATGCCATGTGATCTACCCACACTACCTTCGACCAGTAGATCACGATCGACGTATTGTGCACCCCTGGTCTAAAATAACCCACCTTCAATGAACCCCTAAAATAAAGCAGCTTAACTGAATTTTACAGCCCAAATCTATATTAGATGAGGAAACAATTTGTCATTCATTATAAACTTTGTGAATATCTATGTTTTATGAGCAGAAATATTGTATTTAATCAGTGGACACCACTAATTTCCATTACGACACACCTGCCATACTAATCTAAAAAAGAAAAAAAAATACTGTGGAAAATTTTATAATTTAATTCAATTACTCAAGCTATTTTATATTCATTACACATAAAGTGACATATTTCAAGCTTTTTTGTTTTAATGTTGATGCTGTTTGAATAATTTGCTCAAACTTCAAATAAAATACTTCAAATAAAATACAGTGGAACCTCTGTTATAATTTGGCCTGGTATTCGTACAATTCGGTTATTGTTGAGTTTTTTTTTCTCGTATCTCTGGCTTTGTTTCTTGTTGATAATGCTCAAAGCAAACTAAAACATGTCACAGTAAAGCGACAGCAGGCAGTACTACCGCCTGAAAATGGATACAAAAAAAAAATAGCAGCTGAAAACCCGTACACCCACACCCACCTGCTCTCAAATGATGCGTAAACCTGTAAGAGTGATGTTAAATGATCAGTTATGCATTTCATTAGTCTTTTGTATTTATTTATAATTGTTTTCTGTATGTAAAACTATAGTCATTCTATATAAAATGTATTTTTGATAATATTTTGGAGTGTCTGGAATGGATTTACATTATTTTTTATTGCTTCAGTTATCATTCTTTGTGGTGATCATCAAGCACTTTAGAACAGATTAATGATGAAAAGCGAGGTTCCACTGTACTTTGAAATACTGAAGTTCTGACATTCATGAGCTATAAGCCATACTGATCAACATTAAAACTAAAAAGGCTTGAAATATGTCACTTTACATGTAATCATTAAAAAATATCAGAATATTATGACCATCCCTGGTTTGGAATTGGATTTTTGACTGACACTGTTCAATGTGTGAAATATGTACAAACAATTCTGGGTTGAAGAAAAGCCAGTTTACTTCCAATTTGGCAACCCATTGCTGGGTATAATGTGGACAAACCCAGCATGGGTTATTTCAACCGAACTGGGCTGAGTTACCCATTTGACTGAATATGCTGAGCTGAGATTATTTACCTGTTAATAGTGCACAGTCAAGTTAAAATATGGCCACCCCTGGTTCAGCCCATGACCTCACAGATGCCATGTGAGAGGTTTTGCTGCATGTATAAATAAGTGAGCACAACAGTCAGTTACAGCAAAGTGTAAAACCATCTTCATGGACAAAATACATGATGTGACTAATGTCCAAAAGGGCATACAGTACCACGTGATGGGGGAAGCATCTCAGGGATGTTCTAGAGTTGCTGCATTGAAGTGAAGGGACCAGTTAACCTCTATAATGAAGATGGAAGCAAACAGGAAAGTGTCAAGGGTCACCATTAAGTGTGTTAGGTTGTTTGTGCTGTTGATCAAAGTTCTACCAGTTGGTGTCTTTGAGTGCTTGGAGAACAGAAAGTCAACCCCAAGAAAGACAAGAGTCAAAGGTTCAGCCTATCTGCTCTGCTTTATTGAAAGAAGAGGGTCCTTTTATAATAGAGACTAATATGGCATCAGCGCCTGTTAAAGAGAGATAAAGAGTCCACATGTTAGTGGAAGCATCAGTTAATCTGAGTCAGGATTATATACAGGGTGAGTATGTCTGCACATGTCCAAAACCCAAACCACCAAAGATAAGGGAAGAACAGGCACATCTAACTGCCATGAGGTGGGACTCAACTGGACACAGATTTATTTTATTTATTTATTTATTTTATAGTATTTTAGGACCTAACAAAGTGAAAATTTTTAGCCAAGGCTGGTTATTCCCACTATTAAGTAGGTGGTCATAATATTCATGGGCGGATTTGGAAGTTCTGGGGCCCCAAGCAATGTTATGTCTGGGGGCCCTGATCAAACAAATTCCTTTATTTAGTTTTATTTATGTAGTTATGGTTATGGTGCGGTGTGGGCTTGAACATAAATTATTATTAATAATTATTAATAAATATTAATACTTTACTTAAACATTATTATTAATAACATTTTATTAATATTCATAATATTTTATTACTAGTTAATATTAATTAATTATTATTATTATTGTTATGATTATTATTATTATTATTATTATTATTATTAGAAGTAGTAGTAGTCATTGTTAATAATAAAAATAATAAAATTCACATTAATCATTAATAAAATCCTAATAAATGATTAAATATTAATAAACTGTCAAAAGCATGTAGCATAAAATTATCACCCAATTCTGTGCTTCAACTTCACTCCAATTCATTCCCATCAATTTTACACTATATGTTTGGACTGTATGGTCAATAGACCTCATTTACATAAAATTATACCTCATTTTGAGTAAAAATAAGCAGAATTCTGAATTATTTGACAATAGTTACACATGGAGGCATGTAAATGGATGGCTTATCACAGACTGGCAGACGCATACACAGACACATTCAAATGATAATGTTTTAATACTGTAGGGTGATATTCAGAGTGACGTTCAGCTCAGCCAATCACAATTCAGCATCCTGTTTGTATACGCACGCTTATGCGGTTGCTGAGTAGTTAATGTATTAGACTCGCCGCACGGCCCCAGCATTGTACTCTATATATCGTTCTGGTGCTGGAGTTAGGCAGTCTGCGGCATTGTAATATTGACTGAAGTACCAACTGAAGAGTTAAAATGAAGTCTACCTTGTCGTGTGCCTTTATTCCCACACCTCCACGCCGCACGCAGCAAAAGAGCGATCTTCTGCCAGCCAGAGAAGCAGCTCCTATACGGCTAGGTGAGCAGACTCCATATCTGCACGAGGCTAAAGCTACACGACCAGCGGTACAGTGCGGCCGAAAATAAAAGTTAAAAACACGACAATATAAAACACCTGATATTAAAATACGTCTAGATGACGTGCACACAGACAGAACAAACATCCAATATCTTAACAACTTAACACGGACTGTGTGCCAAATGCACTGAATATAGCGTTTGGACGGAAAAGTCTGCAGAGAACCAAAACTTTATTATTTTTTTGCAAACCTCTTTTGGCCAGCTTTTGGGGCCCATTGCGTGGTTTGCGTGTTGGTTAAGTCCGCCCCTGATAATATTCTGATATGAATGTGAATATGACAGTTTACCTTTTTTAAACTAAAATCTGAAACAAATCTAACTTTTTCATGGTATTAAATGTATATATGCAGTAGTATTTCCTTTTTTTTTTTTTTTTTTACAAAAATAGGTATATAATAATAATAATAATAACAATAATACTTTATATAATAATAATAATTTAGAATTTATACTCTAATAATTTATAGAACAAATGTTCAGAAAATAGTTCTGAAAGGTCATTAAGGAGTTCAGCTGCCAAACATGGTGGTGGATTGTTTTTGACAGTTAAGACAACACTAGGGTTAAACTGACTGGTTAAACTTTTTTATTTAAGATTATTTTTAGTATATGGTCACTTTTCTCCCATTCCAGCCTTCAGTTGTGTGCTCATTAGGACTGAGTCATTAGGTCTCGAGTTGGCACACAGGCAGTCATGAGTGGTGTATGGTATGTGTGTGTGTAGTGTGGCAGAAAGCCGGAAAGGGCAGACCAAGTCTACTGTTCATGAGATACAGGGTCTAAAAGTATTGGATTAATTACAGTTTTTAAGGGCTTTTCTTAAAGCTTGTGTCTGGGAAGCGATGGGAAATATTTTTGTCTGACATGACATTTAAGTCTGACCAAACCAAGCTTATCTTTCAGAGCTTTGTTCTTTTCTTCACCACTGCTCTCCTCCCAGGATTCACTTTTCTTTCTCTGTCTCTGTTTCCTTTACCTCACATGCCTTTTCACTTTCCAACCACTCTATCTTGCTATTCATTGTAACTCACCATTCCTGCTTAACTACCTTTCCACTCTATGGCCTTTATTCATGTTATTTCTCCCCTGACTCTTATTAAAGGCTTTGTGTCTCTTCCTCTCCTTTGTGGGAAGGCCTGTTTGCTCTCTTTTGTAGTTGAATCCAACACTGTTTAATGGAGCTTAATTAAGCTGATTAAGTTCCCGCTCTCTTTCTTTGGCAGCTCTCTGAAGAGGGATCAGAGAGCAGAGGGCGGAAGATAAAATGGCACGTGATTGTTATGCTCACAATGTCAGATGTTCAGGGGACTTTGCAATGACCTAATCATCCCATCAGTGGCTCTAATGAACAGACAACAAAATAACAGGCAACATATATATTTGTTTGAATGCATATATGGAATGCTCCCTCCAGGTGAGTTTGGGTAATTTGCCCCTGGTGGAGGAGTTTAAGTACCTCAGCATCCTATTGACAAGTAGATTGACAAACAGGTTGGGTCAGCATCAGCAGTTTTGCGCTCATTCTATTGGTCTGTGATAGGGAAACAAGACTTGAGTTTACAAGCAAAGCTCTCAGTCTACCAGTCAGTCTATGCTCCCAGTCTATGTAAAAAAATAATGTAATGGGTGCAGGTGGCAGAATTTTTTTTACATTTTTGTTAATTTTCTCACTTTCCCAATGAGGTACTCGTCAGTGAACCCAACCCATTAGTGGCTCTCCCTATCATTTTGCACTGTTCCTGACTCTAGGAGGGTGAAGACATGCATACACCTCCTACGTTGCGTGCAATATAGCCACCGCCTCTTTTCGAACTACTGCTGATACACCGTCACTGGGGGAACCAACGTGCTTGGAGGAAAGGTGAGGTGGTTTGGGCATCTCATAAGGATGTCCCCTGGCCACCTACCACTCAAACTGTTTCAGGTATGTCCCACTGGGAGGAGACCCAGAGGTAGACCTAGGACACAATGGAGAGATTTTATCTCACAGTTGTGTTGGGAATGACTGGGGATCTCCCAGGAAGAGGTAGGAGCTTTTGCCAAGAATGGAGAGGTTCTTTGCCTTCCTTATATATATCAGAACCTCAGAGTGTTGAACTCTGATGAACCTCAGAGTGTTCATCAAGTAATAAGCAGGTGTGGATAAGGATAAGCATGAGCAAGCAGTGTAAAGACCAAGGGGCAAAACTGTCTTCTGAGTGGAGTTTTAGGCTATATTTAGATAGAGAGGCAGGCAGAGAGGGCTAAATGTAGGTCTTCTCATGTCAAGTTTCTGCTTCTCCAGCTTTCCTTTTGACTTTATTCATTAAAACCTTATCAAATTGGTCTTTTGTTCCTCTAACTCTGCATTCATCTTGAATAACCCCTATAACTGACCTTTTGTCAATCTCAGCCCTTTTTGAACTTTTCAGATTCACCCCCATTCTGTCAGGCTTTTACACCCAAGAGATGTTGGCCACCGAAAAAAGCAATGAGAGCAGCCCATCTGTTCTTACAACGTTGTCATCTTTCAATTATTAAATTCAATTTTCAACAAACATAGTTACAAGACATTCTGCTGGATAGGCTATGCACTAATGGTGCTGTAAATAGGCAGACCATTTATCTACTGGTGCAGTGCTGATAAGCAACTAGTCAAGTGCCAGAGCAGAAGTTCAGCAGTGAATATAATTCATATTAGTAATTAAAATGCACTATATGTCCAAATGTTTGTGGACACCCCTTCTAATGAATGCATTTAACTACTTTAAGTTGTGTCCATTGCTGACACAGATGTAATGCTTAGAATACTCAGATAATAGTTGGGAAGTGGGCGATGAAGTGGGGTGGGGATCCAAAGTGGAATGTGGCAGTTGTAGTCTGACAACTCAGTATTTACAGCGCCCTCCATAATTATTGGCACCCTTAAAATGTGTTAAAAGCCTTAAAATAAATACATTTTTTATTGCAGAAGAATAATCTCACTCTGAAAATGTTTAGTAAAAAGCAACCTTCAACTCAAGTGAAAAAAAAAAAAATCCTGACTAAGAAATTATTATTTCTCATAAAATGACCTGTTCCACAATTATTGGCACCCTTAACAATTTATTGGAAATAAAAGTATTTGAACCATTTTGTCATTTCTGCTGTAGTTTATAAAGTGGATCAAAGTATCTAGGAACCTTTAATTAGTCATTAATAATTTCCTGTTTCCCTGGGGTATAAATATGGCATCACACAAAGGCCCATTTCTTTTACTCACTCTTAAACATGGGAAAGACAACAGAAGACACTATTCAGATAAGACAGATGTGTGTTGACCTTCATAAATCAGGCAATGGCTACAAGAAAATAGCCACTTACCTGCAGATGCCCTTATCTACAGTCAGAGCAATCATCAAAACATTCAAAAGATCTGGAACTGTGACAAACAAGCCTGGAAGGGTACGCAAGTGTATCTTGCCACCATGCACAGTGAGAAGGATGGTAAGAGAAGTAAAAAGTTCTCAAAAGCTCACTGTATGAGAATTGAATCAAATGGTAGCATCTTGGGGTTATGAGGTCTCACAAACAACCATCAACACTATCTACATTCTAACAAGCTCTTTGGGAGGCATGCATGGATAAAGCCTTTTCTGAGTTATACTCATAAGCGTAAACGGGTGGAGCTTGCCAAGTGGTACTGGGATTTTAAATGGGGCCGTGTGCTTTGGTCAGATGAGACCAAAATAGAGCTTTTTGGCAACAAACACTGTAAGCGTAACACTAAGGATGAGTATGCACCTCATGCCCACTGTTAAGTATGGGAGAGGATTGGTGATGTTGTGAGCCCGTTTCTACTCCAAAGGACCTGGGAACCTTGTAAGGATACATGGGATAATGAACTCTTTGAAATATCTGGACATTTTGAATCAGAATCTGGAGGTCTCTGCCCGAAAGCTGAAGATGGGTCATCACTGGGTTTTTCAGCAAGATAATGACCATAAACATGTGGCCAAATCTACTCAAAAATGGTTCACAAGGCACAAAATCAAGCTTTTATCATGGCCATCTCAGTACCCAGACCTCAACCCAATAGAAAACCAGTGGGGTGAGCTGAAGAGGAGAGTGCATAGGAGAAGACCCAGGACTCTGAACAATTTAGAGAGGTTGTGCAAAGAGGAATGAACGAAGATGCCTCTTTCTGTATTCTCCCATTTTGTGAAGAGTTATAGGAGATTAAGTGCTGTCTTGTTGGCAAAAGGAGGTTATACAAAGTACTAAAACCAGGGGTGCCAATAATTGTGGCACACATGATTTCATTCAAAAGGTTTATTTCTAAATGTGTGATTTTTTTCCCACCAAATAAAGGCACTTGAATTAAAGCTTAGATTTTTTTTCTTTTTTTTTTTGCATTGTTGTCCTATATTATTTTTCTTAAAAAGAATTTATTAGAAGCCAAAGAACACTTCTTAACCAGGGGTGCCAATAATTATGGAGGGCGCTGTATGTTTGAATAGCAATTTATTGAAACTCTCAAATAAAAAAATCTAATAATTTGAGATTTTGATTTTAATGAGCTATAAGCCAAACTGATCAACATTTAAACAAAAAAAGGCTTCAAATACGTCACATAAAATATGACACTTTAGATTGTTTAATTAATTTATTAACAGAAATGAACTTTTTTTTATGGCTGTAAACTATGCAGGGACATCTCTACATTAGGGGCAGGTGGGACCCGGCTGCACCAGATGTCTCTGTGGAGCAGTGTGTGACATAATCAATCATTTTGTTTAAATTAATTTTATTTATATATTATTTTCAAACATTGTTGTGTATTTGACTTATGAAAATACCAGTAGTTCCCAATACATTAAAAATATTCCTGTACATGTTGTGTAAGGTCAGCATTCAGTAGTCTTCATTTAATTAGTAGATATGGGCTGCGGGGCACGCTTTTGTTAGCCCCATGCTGGGAGCAGCCAATAAGAAATGAAAGATTTGCATACGCAAGCTTACATGAATATTGTTTAAAGTATCAATGTTGCTATGCAGCTTGACAATCAAAAACATCACAGTAACTGTTAGCCACTGCTAGAGAGGCAATATAATGAATCACATTGACAATTTAATCAAAGGTAACAGTTTGATAACACACAGACAATCATCTTACCTCAATAAAAGGTTTATTTCCTTTATTTGTGACGGGAATGGATTGTATTTAAGTTCCTTTGGTCACAGTGACCAAAGTAAAGTCAACGAAATACCACCGGTAAGTTAGTCTCCCGACGACATGCATCTCAATTTGGCACAACACCAGATTATGCTTTTTGGAATTTCATTGATGAGGTGCATTTATGGTTGAATTAATTGAGCAAGTAGGTTTGTGTGTAGTTTCACTGATGAGTGGGATGCTGCCCCCAGAATTTATTGTGCCCCACCTGACTTTCTATTCTAGTGATGCTACTGAAACTATTTCATAACATGAGCATCCAGATTGAAGAGTAAAATGTTCAGGACACATCTCAGTCTGGATCTCAGTCTCTTACAAAATTATGACAATAAAAAGCTCAGCACAAAGACAGTGATTAGAAAGGGTTACTTGGGTGCATTTTATTTAGCAGAAAAAGAGGCTGTCTGATGATTAACACAAGATCTTTATGTTGTAAAATATATGAGCATGCAACAGCATTCCTTATTAAATGTGTTGTCAAGGCAGGTCTGTCCAATTACAAGGCATCTACTGCTGGAGAAAAAATTGCCCACATGCTCAAAAAAGTCCTAGGTTGAACAGAATTCTACTCCTGTTTACATATTTATCACATCTAAGGGATGTCAGTGTAATGGATGCATGTAGAGAATCTCTCATCTTTTTAATCCAGCTATCGTCATCAACAAAGCAGTGGGGATCAAAATACTGTTGGCAGGAACAACCACTGGGATGGGCAAATCCATATAAAACTGATATGGAGTATTTGAAAATGGAAAAGAAAAACAGGAATTACTACAAAACATGATACTACAAAAACTACAGACAACAGAAAATAACATGGCAAGACCTGGAATACCACAGGCTATTGGCAAGACTTCACAAACTAAACAGACAAATGAGTGAGTGTATATATAGCAAACCTAATGAGTCCAAAAATGAGCAACAGGTGTGAGTGGTAATTAGTAAACAGTGCCAGGGTGGAGCTGGAGCAGAAGAAAACCAATCATGTCTGGTGTGTCCAGAGTCTGACACCATCATATAGTCAAAGTTTCTCTGAAAAAGTAAGCAACTGGACTCTGGTGCCCAGTTTGTTTGTAGTCTTAACTTTCTGAGTACCACCCATTGTACTGAAGGTCAAAAATGACTTGCCTTTTCTAAAATAAAGCAGCTTCATTGAATTTCAAACCTCAAATCTATTTTGCATGAAGACACATTTTGTTTTCCCTCTTTAATAGAGCAGAAAGATTGTATTTAATCGGTGGACACCACTCATTTTCATTATAACTCACCTGCCATAGTTGTTTTCCTTACTAATAGCTTATATAATAATAATAATAATAATAATAATAATAATAATAATAATACAGGCGGTCCTCGATTTACGACATTGATCCGTTCCTACGTCGCGTTGTAAACCGAATTTCGTGTAAGTCGGAACATACGTACATACTTATACATAAATAACATACTGTAAGCACTTATCCTATCCTAACACCTATCCTAACACAGAAATGATCAAAAAACACATATAAAATACGTTTAATAATGAAATGAAACAGCAGCGTAACCATGCATTTTTCCGCCGCGCAAACCAAACACGAAATAAGGCTTTATACAGTAAATGGGAGATGTGTCGTAACCACGAAACATCGTAACTCAGGGACGACATAGCCCGGGGACCGCCTGTAATAATAATAATAATTATTATTATTATTAAAGACATTGCATGAACATATTTTTTGCAAGAGTCTAAGAAAGTAGCAGAAATGTTCCATAGTAAAAGTCATCAAGTTTCAAGTTTCACCAATACAAACTTTACAGCAACAGATGAGCTGCTGTCTCTGACTTTGCATCTACAAGGTGGACCAACAAGGTAGGTGTGTCTAATAGAGTGGACAGTGAGTGGACACAGTGTTTAAAATCTCCAGCAGCTCTGCTGTGTCTGATCCACTCATACACACTAACACACCACCACCAAGTTTCACTGCAGTGGTGAGAATGATCCACCACTCAAATAATACTTGCTCCCTGGGCGTTCTGACCATCAAAGAACAGTATAATGTTGGTACAATGTTGGTATTGTGCTTGCAGCTGAAAATGAAAGTGGCCATAGTAAAATACCCTTATTTTTAAGAATGAATGCCACAACGTAGCAAATCTGGATCCAAACAGAGAAGACAGCACACAAACCAGATCTTCCTCTAAACTCATTCTCATGCATTGCAGTGTATGATGATGCCTTTGGCTACATGTAGAGGCTAAAGTGCACTCTCTCCCGAGCGGATAGTGAACATAAACACCTTGGGCAATGCTGATAAGGGGATGCTCTCTTTCAGCAGGGCAGAGCCATTCACAGCTTTCCTCCTGCTGTGAGTCCTTCTCCCCTTCTCCAACTCCATATTAACCCCATCAGTGGTTAAAGCCAGTGTTGGAGACACACGCCATGCTGGTGATTCCTCTCCCTAACCAAAGGCATGTCCTGACCACTGACTGATAATTGCACAATTAGATTAGTGCCGCTACTGTCCAAACAGCTTCTGGAGGACATGTCGGCATAGCATGGCATGGATTTGCAGTCAATGTAAGTAAGTTCTCATTGTCTCATTGAGGAGACTAAGGAATATTTGCTTTGGCTTAACATTCTGCTGTTTTCATGCACTTGCTTCCAGGCCAACATTGACTCACTAGTGCCTTCACCTTTAGCACCTAGCACACTGCACACTCAAAGCAGGACCACATCAGGATATCATTGTCCAGGTGTACTCATGTTAGAGTGCCAAAAATGACTTCAGTTGCTATTTTCTATGGTAAGAACATTATTACTTTAATATGCTTATTTCACTGTTTTTGTATCAAAACCACATACACAGTATATACCCTGGATAAAATTAGACAGGTGTATAAAATCAAGCACCAAGACATGCAGTTTGACTTTACACATATAATAATGTGGCATTCTAAATAGCTCATTGAATTTTAACATAAGTTGGTCAGTTGGTTGGGTGGTTGGTTAGTTGGTTGGTTGGTTGGTTTGGGTTTGTTGGTTGGGTGGTTGGTTGGTTGGATGGTTGGTTGAGTGGTTGGTTGGGTGGTTGGTTGGATGGTTGGTTGGGTGTTTGGTTGGTTGGCTGGTTGGTTGGGTGGGTGGGTGGTTGGTTGATTGGTTGGTTGGTTGGTTGGGTGGTTGGTTGATTGGTTGGTTGGTAGGTAGGTAGATAGATAGATCGATAGATAGATAAATAGATAGATGGTGGAAGTACCTTCACTTTACATTAATGCTACACAGACCTAGACTATACAAACTTTGTTTAAAACAGCAATTAGATGTAGTAGATGAAGTAGAACGTGCTTGGATCTGTTTTTTGTAGTAATGTTCTGACTATTTCCTGCCAAAGTATGTAGTTTTTAGCCATGTTGTGCAATGAAGCCCACCTGACCTGGCTTATAATAATGCATCAACAATAGAAATCCTAAATATTACTTGCATATATGATAGGATACATTGGTCAATGACTGTGCACTTTCACTTCACTTTATTTATTACTATAGTGGCAATTTGCTGATATGTTTTTGAGAATAGCATCAAGGAAAAAAAATCTGAAGTTCAGTGCAGTTTTCTTTGAAGTGGAACTGAACTGGTTCCAGATTTTCACCAGCTTACGAGTTGATGGCTTGAAAGAGCAGAGCCACAGTTTCATGCTAGGGCAACCTCTTCCTCCAAGAGCAGTCTTCTTCATCTAGTATGCACTCCATGGTAACGGCCCCCCAAAAGCCACAACAGAACAGTACGCAGCTATTTCATATATTAAGCTACTCTTCAGCCACCTAGTTGCTCTCAGCTTATTATACCCCAAACAGGCAATTCCCAGGGCTCGTCTCTGTTCCTCTGTCTCTCTGTGTGGTTGATGTTATTGCTTCAACGGGTGCCTGTGAAGTGTTCTCGCCTTAAAGCTGGAGAGCTGGCAAAGGCACAACAGAGGCTTCTCCATCAAGCAGCAAAAAAAATCACTATTTCCCAATCGCCGCACAAAGTTAAAAGAGGCACAGCTTCTTCAAATGCACACTGGCTCTTTCAGAGATACTTATTTTAATGTCAAATGCATAGCACTGCACTGTGTGCCCACAAGACATCTTTTAAAAGGGTATTTTCTCCTTAAAAGAAAGAATGGGTCTTGGTTTCCTGGAAATAAAAAGAACAGGCTGTCCATCCATTTGGGAAGCGAACGAAGGAGGACTCTCTGAAACCTCCACACTGCTGCTCTTCAAAATGCCATGAGGTTTGCAATGAGAAATTTCATTTGGTAAAATGACCTTCAGCATGTCTCTTTTGCCGTCTCCATCGTATGAAAGCACTTCATTTTTCGTCTGACGCTTACTGCTGTTTCACATTGAATCGATTTTGAAGCGAAACGGCATTGATCTAAAGATGCATTTACATTTTTGCTAATTCCCAACTCCCGACTTGCCTGCTGTTTCTCAAGAAAGGCTAGGGGCCTGGAGAAGCACTTGCCCATTTAATACATTAATTACCCACTGGCCGGAGATAATAATCATTACTAAGAGCACACTGAGTGATCCCTGAGCTGGAGGCCATTAGCTTTTCTCTTCCAGCCTCACTGCAGATACAGTGGAAATCTATGCCATAGTAATCAGTTGGTGTTATCATTGGCTGAAGTGTAAAGTTGAATGGAGTAGAATGGAGCAGGGAGACGTAGTTACCAGAAGAGGGCTCTGCATGTCAGAGAACAATGCTAACACTAGATAAGCATAGCCTCATTTTGCTCCAACACCATCATCATCATCAGCATCAGCATCAGCATCACCATCATCACCACCATCACCTACCCTTTGCTTGGCTCTGTAGGCTTCGATCCAGCATTAACAGGCTGGTCCAGGAGCACACTACCTTTGAATATTTCAGTATATCTCTGCTTATCTGGGAGCCCTGTGACCTGCTGGAGAAAAGGATGGGAGAAGTATGGAATGGATACGCTAGGCTGATGTATAAATCAGGATTGCCCAGAGGCAAGCAAGTGCATGAATACCTGATCTCTCTACGTTCAAATTTGTGGACTGATAGCTGATTCTATATTCCACTCCAATATCTGCCAGAATGGTACACTGTGCAATACAAGGAACAGCAAAGGCTTGTCTTTTTTGGAGGAGAACAGGCCTCTATCTCTTTCTCATGAGGCACAATAGTGGTCAGATAAAGCTGACCCTTCATTCTGTTTGGAGTAGACATATAAACTCTCTTCTGTTTCTTTCTCTGGCTCTGGTTCTATCTCTCTCACACACACACTAACACACACGTCAGGTCATTCACTGTTAATTAAACTAAAGTGTTCACACAAGGACAAACACAGTGGACAAAATGTCTGAAATACATTGATATACAGGGTGTCTCAAAGTAAGTAAACACACATATACAGTATAATGGTTTAGTTGTGGGGGAAACCTGTTAGGCCATATCACCAACATGGTAGCCATCTTGAATGCCACCATTTTGGATTCAGCTTCAGTTTCACAGATGTGAAGATAGATGTGATTCTTCGGTACAGGTGTTGTGAAGGATGGTGATGTCAGAAACTGTCTTGATGTGCAGTTTTCCCAAAAGTGGATTGGTCGTAGGTCCAGCCGAGTGTCCAAAATGTTCTCCTGAATGGACCCCTTTGGATCTGTGGACTTCTGTTGAGGTTTTTTTTTTTTTTTTTTTAACTCAGTGATGATACAGAATGTTGTTAATCTTAAAGACAAAAATGCTGATGCCTCAGCCAAGTTTTTTGGTGAAAGTTAATCAGGAATGAATGAAAAGAATCATTAACACTGGTGGACATCACATCCAACACATTTTTATGGCCAACTTTCAGCTTTCAAATATAATCATCATTTTACCACAAGAATGAATAATGTTACATTGACATGAAGCACGTCACTGTTTTTCTGTTGAAATTCTCTACCACTTTGGCATGTCACACACCTACCTTCACATTAAAACTGAAACTGAATCAAAAAAGGCAGCAAGATGACTACAACTCCCAAATTCCTAAAATCAAGACACTCCTGAACCAGAGACAATGTAAGAAGGGGAACAAGAGCTGCACTGTTGCTCTTTTCAGACGAAAGCCTGTGATGGTTTGGTGAGTGATGTCATTTGCTGTTGTTGGTCCATTGTGTTTTATCAAGTCCAAAGTCAACACAGCATCTACCAGGAGACTTTGAGCACTTCATGCTTCTTTCTAATAACAAGCATACTGATTTTTTTTTTTCTCAGGAGGACTTAGGACCTGCCCACAATTCCAAAACTACTACTGACCATCATATTACTGTACCTGGTCAACCAACTCATAAGCTATAAGCCAAACTTAATGAATTTAAAAATGTATGACAGTTTACCATTTTGAACTATATTACAAACAAATATGTACTTTTTCAGTATATTGAAACTTTTCATGCATGATATGCTCATTTTATAAGTCCCTGAATTATAATTGCCAGCATCTGCTTTATTGCACTGCTAACAACAACCAAAAAGGCGCAAAAGACCTCAGTCTGCAGACAAACATATATGTGTAGCTGGATGTGATGGGAAATGCTGCTGTATTTGAAATAAAGACCTCACATGTCAACAATGAGACATTTTGATATGTCAACATCTTACAGGTAGCTGTCAGTATCTTTCAGTTGATATGAAGCATATCTCATGAGACACAACCTATGAAATCTCCTGGTATGTATATATGCCTTAAGAATGCATAATGTAACTAGAGGAAAATAGCAAGCCTGGCCAGCAGAAGTACCTAAACAAAAACCAAACTCCAATTAGTTCAGTGCAATCACTTTCCATGAAAATTACCCAAGCATTTGTTTAATGAATCATCGATGTTAATCTACAGTGCTAATGATTATTCACGTTTTTGTGCAATTTTCAGAGCCCTCTCGCAGCGAGCTGAGACTGTAAATGGTGCCTGAGCTGCTCTGTTGATTAGCGGTGTAGCTGATGGCTTGGAAATCGCTCGCCATTTGATGTTATGCCGTTACCCCAGCTAAGTGTGACTAATCGGCGCACAGGGAGCACCGGTATTTGTAAAGCAGGCCGAGCAAAGCTTGGAGTGTTGGTCAGGAGTGTGGGAGTGCTTGGGGAGAGATTTGACACTGACCGCTCCTCAGCGGAGAGAAGTTAGAGGATCAAGAGGTGAGGATGGGGAAGGGGGTTGGGGGGCCATCCTTAGAGCCTCTAATTGGTCTCTCTTTTTCAGGCATTCGCCTCTCGCCAGCTCGCTCGGAGGACTGTGCTCAAAAACCCGAGGCAAAGAGCAAAGCCCTCGGATTTAAAGGGAATATATATCTTAAGGAGAAGGAGAGAGTGGAGAGGGAGGGTATTCTGAGAATCAATAATTCATAAGGCCTCTTCTTATTAGGGGTCTCCAGACGCTGCTGTGGGTGCTTTATGTGGGGCTCTATGTCGGATGAGATGCATCTTTCAGGGCATTGTAGCCGAGCACGCTGCTCCCTGGCAGCGTTGCCATTTCTCTCCTGCTTTATCCATGATCACTGGCACCTCTGAAGGTTCCTGCTCCATGCCTCTTAACATAACAATAAAGCTGTGTATGACTTGTAAAGATTATTTCTATTGAATTGTCTGAGCATCTCTTGAATCAGCATTCTTATAAAACTGAGAACCCACCATATGTCAGCTCCATGTGGTGGTGGTCCAATGGGACACAAGATAGAGGTTCTCTAATGAGTTGAATGTAATTATTCCATTTGCTCTTGTACATGAAATTTGAGAACAGCATCTGAGGAGAGGTGCATCATTTATGAATAATACTCATACGTTTAAATCTAATGAAAAAAATGTAAACATATTTAGTATACATACAGGTGCACCTCAAGAATTAGAATATCATCAAAAAATTTATTCATTTCAGTAATATTCAATTCAAAAAGTGAAACTCATATATTATATAGATTCATTACACACACAGTGATCAATTTCAAGTTGTATTTATTTTAATGCTGATGATTATGGCCTTCAACCAACGAAAACCCAAAAGTCAATATCTCAGAAAATTTGAATACTGTGAAATGGTTCAATATTGTAGACTCATGGTGTCACACTGTAATCAGCCAATCAACACAAAACACCTGCAAAGGCTTCCTAAGCCTTTAAATGGTCCCTCAGTTTGGTTCGGTAGGTTGCACAATCAGGGGGAACACTGCTGACTTCACCATTGTCAAGAAGTCAGTCACTAAAACCCTCCACATGGAGAATAATCCACAAAAGGTAATTGCTAAAGAAGCTGGCTGTTCACAGAGTGCTGTATCCAAGCTTATAAATGGAAAGTTGAGTGGAAGAAAAAAGTGTGGTAGAAAAAACTGCACAAACAACAGGGATAACCACAAGCTTGAAAGGATTATCAAGGAAAAATTATTCAAAAATTTGGGGGAGATTCACAAGAAGTGGACTGCTGCTGGAGTCAATGTTTCAAGAGCCACCACACTCATCCAGGTGTGTCATCCAGGACATGGCCTACAATTGTCACATTCCTTGTGTCATGCCACTCATGACCCAAAGAGGAAGCATCTTACCTGTGTCAAAAATGTAAAGGACTGGACTGCAGCTTTTCAAGTAAAAGTCAATTTTGCATTTCATTTGAAAATCAAGTTTCTAGAGTCTGGAAGAAGAGTGGGGAGACACATCCAAGGTGTCTGAAGTCCTGTGTGAAGTTTCTGCAGTCTGTGATGGTTCGAGGTGTCATATCATCTGCTGGTGTTGGTCCACTGTATTTTATCAAGTCCAAAGTCAACACAGACATCTACCAGGAGATTTTAGAGCATGTAATACTGGCAAGATGGAGTTATGGTGTTACCCGTTTCCTTTTCAGGACTTTTCAGTTCCACACTGCTAAATGTAATAATTAGAGACTAGGATCCAAGTGTAAGCATTTGCTTTAATTTTACTTCAAACTTAATATGTGATAAGTTAGACTGGCTGACAACAAACACATAAACAAACAAATCTAAAAGGGGTATTTCAACAATCCAGGTCAAAGTCTAGGCATAGTTTGGAATTCAAAGCTCAAACAAAACCTCAGCTAGAATAGCGTTCTCAGTGAGTTCAAATGGATAACACGTGATAATATAACCCAGAACTTGGGGGACAGTGACCTCTGGCATCTAGAAGGAAGCTTGCCCTATCCAGATGTTACACCAAAACTACTGCTGACCATGATATTACTGTGCTTGATTGGTCAGCCAACTGATGTGATATATATATATATATATATAAGCTATAAAGATCAACCTCAAAACAAAACATTTGATATAGGTCATTTTACATGTAATAAATATAAAATATGACAGTTTAACTTTTGGAAATAAATTATGAACAAAAATGAAGTATAAATGTGTACTTTACAAGCTAAACACATAGTGAGTGAGCAGACAGTAAGCAGTGGAGCAGTTTTACAATGACTGAGCCTCAGACCAGCAGTGGGAGAGAGCCTTAGGTTGAGGCCTCTAGAGGCAGTGTTGTGGCTGATGGATGCAGAGCGAGACAGGGTGGCCGACCCTCTCCTCTGAACTCAGCTCATTACAGCGCAGCTGCAGCACATTAACAGCAGATGAATTACTCATTGGCCATGAGATGAGATCTAATCATGTCAGAGCAGCTCCTCAGGTTTCTCCTTCACCATTTCTCTCAGCCTTTCT
The DNA here is from genome assembly GCA_036984385.1 of Crenuchus spilurus. NCBI lineage: Eukaryota > Metazoa > Chordata > Actinopteri > Characiformes > Crenuchidae > Crenuchus > Crenuchus spilurus. The sequence goes on from BRDA01060012.1 coordinate 21,263, forward strand.
CTGGTCGCTTTGGTTGCGATAGACAGTAATTGCCTGGTATGAGATAAGCATTAGCCAAGTGGTACCTACTTAACAGTATCTTATTGAAATGGATATTTGTTGATGCAGAATGCTCGTTTTCAAAACAAAGCTCCAGTCATGTACATGTTAATAGATTATGAGCATTAATCAGTCAGATTAGGGTGATTGCTCACTCACAGGTGTTGGCTTGCATAATATTCTGCCAAGCTGAATTGCATCAGACTGCTTTATTCATGTGGTCAGCATGAACTGAAAACAATACACTTTTCCTTTCATCCTAGAAGCAAAATAACCTTCTCAGTTTGCTAGTTTTAATGCCAAAATGTTTGGTTGATGTTGGTGGCAATTGAGCAGCAAATATATTTTCACATTCAGCATTTTCAAAAAGAGCATCTCATATTATTGCACATTTCTTTAAAGAACCACACAAAACACACTCATTATTCAGGGTGGATTGTTTGCTTATAGAGCTGAGACCAAGAGAAAACTGAGACTAGGAATAGCTGAGACTGAGACAAGACCAACACTAGAAGATGACATTACATCTCAAACCATCACAGACTGCAGAAACTTCACACTGGACTTCAGACACCTTGGATTCTGTGTCTCTCCACTCTTCCTCCAGAGTCTAGAACCTTGATTTACAAATGAAATGCAAAACTGACTTTAATCTGAAAAGAGGACTTTGGAGCACTGAGTAACAATCCAGTTCCTTGTCTCTTTAGTTCAGGTAAGACACTACTGATGTTGTCTCTGGTTCAGGAGTGATGAATAGTCATTTTACTCAAATTCACAATGAGATATTCTAATAATTTGAAATTCTGGATTTCTGATTTTCCTGAGCTATAAGCCAAACTAATCAACATTACAATGAAAAATATTGAATCAGATATATCCTCATGGATGAAGGATCACCACCTACAACTTAACCTCTCAAAGACTGAACTACTGGTATTCCCCGCAAAACAGTCGGTTCAACACAACCTCACCTTGACGATCAACTCTCTCTCACTCTCTCCATCAAAGGTTGTTAGGAACCTCAGGGTTATGTTTGATGACCAGCTTTCATTCGCACATCATGTGGCCTCTGTTGCACGGTCCTGCCGCTTTGCGCTCTATAATATCACACAAATCAGACCGTTCCAAACACAACATGCCACTCAGCTCTTGGTACAAGCTGTGGTTATCCCACGCCTCAATTACTGCAACGCTGTGCTAACAGGCCTCCCAGCCTGCACTATTAAACCACTACAGATGGTCCAGAATGCAGCAGCATGTCTTGTTTTTAACTATCCAAAACGGGCACATGTCACCCCACTGCTCATTGAGCTACACTGGCTTCTGATTGCTGCCCGGATCAAACACAAAGCCTGCACGATTGCCTATAAGGTGATGACAGAGCAGGCTCCCTCTTATTTACACTCGCTCTTAAAAGCTTATGTCCCGGCTCGGTCGCTGCGCTCCTCCACTGAACGTCGCTTTGCTTTGCCTAACATTCACACAAAGCAATCCAGACTGTTCTCCTCAGTAGTTCCCAGATGGTGGAACAAGCTGCCTACCACCACTAGAGCAGAGATGTCCCTCACTGGTTTCATGAAACTCCTAAAATCCGAGCTCTTCAAAGAGCACCTGCTCTAGTGATCCCAACTACTCCCCATGAGTATGCACTCAGCATTCGATATCAAAATGTTAATTATTTAACTTTAGTATTTTTCGCATTTGTACTTTCCTACTATCGTAAGTCGCTTTGGATGAAAGCGTCCGCTAAATGCATTGTAATGTAATGTAATGAAAAAGAAATGAACTATGACAGTATAATGTCAATATAGTTTAAATACTATATATATATATATATATATATATATATATATATATATATATATATATATACACAGTATAAATGCAACATATGACTAAACTAAGAATATCAAATTGAATTAACTTAAAAAAATAGTGCAGTATGTAGCCTTCAGTTTTTAAATTGACTCGTTTTATTTTTTACAATGTACAACATGAGTATTTTATAGATTTAGTGGTTGGCTACTTGTGTAATGTCTAAATTATGAGTGTTTAGCTTGTTTGGCTATTTATAGTATGCAGCTAAGGACTTTAGTATGCAGTAATAGTACCTAGAATGGCATTCAATCTCTAGCTTGTGACACAATCCAGTGATGTGATATACCACGCAATAACTATAATATGAGCCAAGCCAGTGAATTACACAGAAATGCATAGTGTCTGAATTGAGAGATACAGTAGAGTATAATAATCTTAGTGGATGTGATGACAGCCAGGCCCAGACTTTGTGCGTTTACTGTGTGAATACAACGTAAAGTCCCACTAGAAAGCTGTGAACTCCAGTACTGACACTTTTATACAAAGATTGGTTTAGTTACATGTTTGCTCTGGCTTGCTGCATTACCATCCCCAAATCCCTTACAGAGTACATTTCACTCTCATTTCAAAATTACAACAACTATTTATAGCAAACATGAACACATGCCCATGGGGCGAGTGTAATTACTTGATGTTGGGATTTGGGGTGAAGGTATGGTATGTGGACAAAAGTACTGGGACAGCTCATTCACTGTTTCTTCCAAAATCAAGGGTATTAAAAATGTTTATCCTGGTTTTTTTATTATTATTATTAAATCTGCTGTGAGGGTTTGATTGCATTCAGTGACTAGAGCTGTTAGTGAGGTCAGGATGTTGGATGATCATCACCCCACCTCATCCCCAATTCATCAACTTATATCAAAAGTATTGGATGGAGCAGAGAACACCGAACCATGGCTCCACAGCTCTGGGGGACTTTATATCCCTCCAGCCACATCTGGCATAATACATGGTGCCAGAAGGTTCATTTTTAATCTTAATCTATTGACAGTACTTCTCTACAGGGACTAGACAAGTTATGTATGCACATTTGTTAATGTGTCAACTTTAAGTACCTGAATGCATTCATTAGAAGGGTGTCCACAAACATTTGGACATATATTATGACATATAGTGACATATTTGGATGTTCATTTGATTTATCACTTTATTTGGATGATATTTGATTTATCACTTTAGATAAATAAGCCACTATTGCTACCAATAAATAATCTACAAACTATCTGATGAAACTCAGTTGGTATTTAACAGCAATATAGTTTAATCCAAATTTAGGGTGATGGTTAGCTTATGGGTTGAGGCTCAGGCTTAGGGTGATTTTAGGGTAATAAAGTTAACTGATAATTCATTAAATATCAATTACATGCAGGTAAGCATCTACAAAGCCTTTAAAACAGCCTATCCAAATAAAGTGTTACCAAATATGCATCATATTCTGAAACTAATTGACAATAAACTGGGCAGGACCTTGGACAGTACCTGCCTTTGTTCATTTTTAAATAAAAAAACCAAGAATCTCAGAGAAAGAATAAAGCAAAACAGTTGTCCCTAATCGCATTCAATGACTGTTGTCATATTTGCATCTGGGTGTATATCTTTAAACTGGCCACATTACCAAGCTGTCAAGCATAATACTCTGCCTGGGTTCAATGGCAAATCAATTTCAAAATGTGATGCTGAATTTACTGTACTGCTTGGCAGCATTTCTCCATGAGGTGGGAATCTGTCCAGAAGAGACACAATGGCTGTGTATCTCTCACCTGCTGCTTGCATACATAATCTCCCCTTACACCCCCATCACCACCCCTCCCCACCCGCCTCTCGGCCACAAATGGCTGCATTTGTCACCCTGGTAACTGAGTCTCTTATCTCATTAGCTGAGATCATCATGGCTTCTTCAAAAGGAGCGCCCAGCATCCACGGAGGGATGAGCACAATGCGCAGATATGGCAGAAAATAGCACAGATTGAATTTTCTGTGTCATCAGTCCAACGAGCTTAGGTAAGACAGCGTCTACTCCCGCTGCTCAGGACGACACACTACTATACCGCTGTCAACAGGGATGTCAACCAATAAGACAGGTATTTGCCTTTTCTGCTGGATCGTTTCTGAGGTTGTATGGCAATAAGCCCAGCCTAATCTCATGAGAGCCATGAAAAGTCAAGAAGCGCAGCTGATGCATGTATGCTTTAAACCTATTTAGCACTGGTGATGTGCAAATACAGTATATTGGTTGTTCTCTGACACTGGACATGGCATCTTTAAAGCACCAGTATACAGTATATGGTGCATTTCTATATATACTGTAAGTGTATAATTTCAGTACAGGAAAATTGGGAAACCTACCTTTGAAAACAGTGTATTGCAACACAAATTTTTGAAAACCATAAATATATTTGACATGTATACATTATTTAGCCCCAACTCCCCCCATCTAGAAGGGTTTTAAATGTGCAAACTTTCAGGGCCGCAACTGTTACTGGTCCAAACTACTACTGCATTTCAAAAGTTGGTGGTAATGATATAGTAATGATATTCTGGCTTTCAACATTTTAGAGGACAGCTCACATTTTTTATTAAATGATACATAACACATTTATAAGAGACCAACAGTTTACAAAAAACAGAAAGTTGTCACTCTTCTATATGCTTTAGGAGCCATTGACAACAGTGTTGCTGTCAAGGCCATTAAGACCCAGACTAGATGTTTTTCCATCTTTTAAAAAAAAGAAAGTAAAATATGTTTCATTAGTTCATTTTTTGTAATTAATTATCATTCATTATACTCAATACTCAACTAGTGCAAATGAGAACTTTGTGAAACTTTGTGAAGTTTGTTTGCACTCATAATTTATTATATATATTATGTTAATTACATGCAAAGTGACATATTTTAAGCCTTTGAGCTTTAATGTTGATATGTTTGAATATTAATTTACTCAAACTCCAAATGAAATATTCTACTAATTTGAAATTCTGCATTTGTGAGGTTCATGAGCTACAAGCCATACTGATCAACATTAAAACAAAAAAGATTAAATTGTCACTTTATGTGTAATGAAAACAAAATCTGAATTTTTTTTACATTTTTAATTAAATGACGAACAATGAACTTTTTCCACAATATTCAAATTTTTGTTGACACCTAATAATTATGCTAAGTACACATCTAAATAAGTGGACTTTTTTTCTGAATTTGAATTTGGAATAAATAATAATGAACAAATAATATTTTTACACTTTTCCAGCAACCTGACATTATCCAGTCAAACAAGACATGTTTGGAATACAAATGATGCCAGCTACTAACAAATATTATATTTCAATAGTCACCTAAGCTGTATTCATTTTTTGGTGGTTGACAGTAAGTCATTCTGTGTCTGCAAATGCATCAAACAACTCTGTGAGATCTAAATGCAGTTTGATTGGGTTGTGAGATGTGTTGTAGTATTTTGACACCAACCAGGCTTATCTGGGCTAAATTGAAAATTCTGTAAATATGATTTTTTGAGTGAATTCTTCTAAGGTCTAGAAGTTGCAACTTTTAGGGTTATTGCTAAAATTATTATTATATAATATTATTATATTAGTTGGCATGGCATATAGCCAAAACTATATATGTAGAGTACAATTAGATGTAGAACACTGACTTTAATTGTACTGAATCTGAAAATGTCAGGTCCAATACACCCAACGTTATGACTCTCTTGCACCTATACTAAAACTGCTATAGAATTTAATAAAAATATCAAATAACATGAACAAAGCACAGTATAATGAACTAGTTATACTTATTTTCTAGCAGTTGTATTACTTGCCACAGTGAGAGTAACAGCTTGGTAAATAGACTGAATAAGACTGTAGTGCAGTGTTATCAGCAGTGTGAAGTAGAATGAAACTTTCAGTACAGTAAATGCTATAAAAGAACATTAGAATGATTTCTAACTGAGCAAAGTAATAAGAAAAGTTGATATCTAAAAGATTACTGCCATATAGAGAGGTGAGGCAATAAATTGTGACACTTGGCTGAATTAGAAGTATTTAGAGAGACTGTGACAACTGAAATCAATACTTCAGTGATATCTAATTTGCAGAGTTGATAGAAAACAAAAAATAGTGCAGTAGCCTGCATTTGACCTGTTTGTTAGCTGAATAATATTGATGCCACCATTGACTGCATAGGGAGCACCCATATATAATGATGTTGCTGTTGCCAGGTGCTGGGTTTGAAGATTGAATTCAGCCTTAATATTTCTTCCACATCTATAATGGTTTCAAATCAAATGAGCCAAGAAAACTAATCAATCCAAACAATGTGATTCCTTAGCAACAATGCTATGGAGCAAGTCACTTTTACTCACATCAAGCTTCCATGCTATGGAGAAAATCCTTATGTGGAGATGTATAATGTTTCATAAAATAAAATAAGAGATTTATTTGACCTGGTTATGTAATAAATCTCATGACTTTGTATGATGATAGACATGTTGGTAAGCAGAACTCTTACTGGCAACATCCCTGTTATTATGTATTATAATGTTTTGTACTGGGACTTCAGTGATGTAAGCTTTGGCAAATTGGAGCATTTAGACAAAAAGTATGGCGGTTTCATTATTTTTGTTAACTGGCTTGTATTTGTGGTAGCATGGCAATTTGACAACAATTCTGATGGACAGATAAATATACTAGAACAGGGCATCCAGGAATCTAGAAGACAAGAAAGATTAGGTAAAAACAGAGCTAAAAGCCACTGGCTTGGACTTCACATACAGATAGAGAGGGCAGTCAAAAAGAGAGAAAGAAAAAAGAAAATACAATAACAAACTTATAATTGACACAACCAGGATTTGAACTGGCACCACAGGAATGGCACATTATCCCACTGAAGGAGTAAGAATTAGTATAGCAATAAATAAACTGGAGGGTAGGTGAGAGGTTTGTTATTCAACATGTTGCAGATTAAATGGGTGAATATCACCAAAACAGCAAAAAAAAAAGAGTAAGCTGGATAGTGAGGACTGTTGACCAGCCCTAGCAAATAAGAAAAAAATGAGTCTGCCTTCAGCAATAGATAGTTGCACAGAAAATACTTTTTATTTGAATGAGCAAGTCACAGCTGTAAGTAATGACAGCTAATGACTGGCATCAGCATTACAAGAGAACTCTACACAGTAAATCTGCCAGTGTTAAATCAACACTATTAGAGTTAAATTGACACAGAGGGTGTCAATTGTAACACACTCAGTGTTAATTTAACTTTAAAAGTGTTGATTTAACACTGGCAGATTTACTATGTACAATGGAGGTAGGTGATGCAGACCTATATAAATGCTAACAAAGGGTTTTGCTAATTTGTAATGTGTTATGCTCCAAAAGCATGAAGAAAGTGTGTTAAAACTATCATTTGATTTTGACCACAACAACCTTAATAAATTTCAAACCCACACTGCTACCAAATTAGACAAAGGAATTATATTTTTAACATTATTATAGAGTTAACATACACCAAGAGCAGAGACATCCAGTAACAACAATAGCACCAAGAACCGTGCCTTTGTTCACTATAGTGAATAACAACTTAAAAGTACTACTGTATTGTCTGAAGCACTTTAAGAGTTTTAAGACAGAAAAGAGGGGTGCTTTATTGCTCATAAAAGCCACTGCATATTATACAGGTCCCAAACTGCTCAGCCATTCTAGGCTAATATATGCCATTAAACAGATTTATTCTGAGCATGTTTGAGATTTCCCTCAATCAAAGAACATACGTACAGAGCTCATTCCTAGTAATTTATCAAGAAATGATCCTACTTCATCTTCCCTTTACCTGTGTGATCAGTAAAAGTTCTTTGAATGTGCCATGGCCTTCTCTGCTCTTGAACTACATATTATGTTTTAATATATTCCTTCTGTAGATTACATACTCTAACTGCATAGTGATTTGTTGGCATTATACTAGATTCAGATGAATGACAGATGCTAAAAAAATCAATATATTTGATTAATCTATTTTAACTCATTTCACTACATTTTTCATTAAAAAATAGTTTGTATTTCTCCAACCCATGGTTTTACATAATTATGCTTCAAATGTCTTTGATTCTATTTCTTCTGATGTGTCTTTGTAGATGAATGTTCGTTTTTGTTTTTAAGTTGGAAAACAAATTGCCAATCACTAACACTTCAATTGAATAGAATTTCTAAATAATCTCTTTGAGAACAGAGCTGTAAGGCTTTGTTTACCAGAGAAATTAATCAAAATCTGTTTATCAGGCAAAATATGTCCTAATGCCTTATTCTCTTTGAAATAATGAACTGCAAAGAGATGAAAACAAGTCATTTTCCTAATCCATTGGCTCTTTTGCATTGGCCTATTTCTGTAAAGTGTGCAACTTTTTTAATAATAACTTTTTACACATTTTAATCATAACTATTTCATATAATTATATACAATTCTTAGTTAATTTCTTATTTTATTTTTCTGTGTTTTAGCTTTCCTCATTCAGTTATTAAAATATTGTTACTATAATATTTTAGGACAGATAGTGATGGTATAAAAAATTATAATATTATATAATAATAATAATAATAATAATAATAATAATAATAATAATAATAATAATACAAACATATATATGCCTTTTTAAAAAAAATGCAAATAAGAACAATGCATGAATCAAAAATAGTACAGTGACAACATACTAAAATGCTTAAAAATGCTGGATAATTAATGTTTTTGAAAAATTATAGGCACATTTTAACCGGCGCCGGCAAACATAAAATAATGTTGCTCAACAGTTCAGTGTCCTTTGTTGCTTTTTTAATTATATAATTAAAGATTTTCTATGGTCTGGACTTCTGGCAGGTTACTTTAACACCAAGACTCTTTTATTAGTCCCATGTTGTTGTACTACATGCAGAATCTGGTTTGACTTTGCATTCACTGAAAAAAATAAATAAATAAATAAATAAATAAATAATAATAATAATAATAATAATTATATATATATA
>BRDA01060015.1:0-24058 GCA_036984385.1 Crenuchus spilurus
ATATATATATATGTGCTGTTCTTGTAGAGTTCCCAGATGGACAGTATGAAGCAAACCGAAAACACAGCTAGGATGTGAGCAGAGACTAAGACATGTTCTTTACTTTACTGCCCGTGTTTGGCTTCTTTACTTTCTGCTGGCTTTAAACCCATTTTCATTCAGGATGACGGTCAGTGTATTTTTCTCTAATATGTCCTGTGGAATTATGGTTATGATAAGGATCTTGAATGTGTCTGGTGTGCTGAGGATCTGTCACAAATAATCAGAATGAATTCTACTGCCAGTCATATTCTCAGCAAAAACAAACGATTCAGTTCCACATGTCTAATCTACTTTCTCACAAATCATCAGCAACACTTCCTCTTTTCATTTCTCTAGTAAGCCTAGTGTTAAATCTCATAAGATGTAAAAAGTTCAAACACCATATTTACAATTCATCTTTTTAATAAACATACAATATAACAGCTATTAAAATAGATCTACTGCTAAAAGCCTTGACATAACCAAGGTCCGTGATTTTTTTACAGGCACTGAGACTCAAGATCTGAAAACAGCATGCAAGGCCTCAATTCTTCCAGCAAAGGAGACACTTGTGATTGGGTCACTCCAAAAGGTGAAATGGATTCCTATTAGTTTACACAGTCGACAGTTCAGCTTTATGCCAGAGTAAGCACATTTAAACATATTTCCACACATAAGGTTCTCAAAGGCACAATGTAATGCAAATGTGCATGCTGTGAAAATATTAACGTTTATGATAGTTCATTGGTCACCAGTCCTCATTCTGTAGAACTACCTTCCTACCTTCCTCCAGTCAAAACATCTAATCACGTTCAGCTAATCATGCCCTTCTGGAGGCAGTAATTACTCAGGTAGGTCAATCAGGGCTGCAGATAAAGTCTATAGGATGGTATATCTCCAGGAGCCAGGTTGGTGATCACTATCTTAGCGTTCAGATTTTCTGAAATTCATAGTTCAGTTTGACTGCTGCTATAGATGTGGATCAAAATGTCTCAGCACTGACTTGAATACAGATACAGATGCAGTGCACACAGACTCGCTGCTTCGAGTGGTGTAGAAATGAAAAACTGTCCACTGAATTCAATTGTGTGTCATTTGTTTCAGAGGAAAACGGGCTGATCTTGTCCGGTAAGAAGGCGGTATGTTGATGTTGGCATCGTCTTCAAGTGAATCTGTTTTCAAAGTAAAACAACAAGCTGAACATTATCTGTGCATGAATACAAATATACACTCAAATAGACAATCACCAAACTGTGCAGGAATCTGGCTCTCCATGACTGGAGTTGGACATGTCTGGACTACACTTTGTACAAAGTGCAAGTGTATGCTCAGTGGAGCTCAAATAGACAGTAAGTGTAGATACAAGTGATTTATGTGTACCTAATAAAGTGGCCAGTGAGTGAATTGCAGTAATAAAAAGAAAGCCAATCAAGTAAACTGAAAGATGAAAGTATGACAGTGTTGTATGTTATTAATTTAGCTGCACATCCTAAAGCTACATTTAATGCAAAGCTTTTTCAGCTTCATACACACAACTGTCCTTCTCATCTAAAAGCACAAGACAAAAAGTAACTCTTACCTCTCCCACTGCATTAGTCAGAATGTGGATGATTTTCTCATGAGGTGTGGCGACTACGCTCTGCCCATTGATCTCAATAATGCGATGACCGACCCGAATGCCTCCTCGCTCAGCGATGCCACCGCGCATTAAACTACAAATCTAAAGAGAATTCCATGTTAAAATCACACACATACATACAGTCTAGTGATGGTATAATACAGTAATAAGGTTGGTCAACAATGGAACTTACAATGCCATCCTCTACACTGAAGCCCAGCTGGTATTTGGGGTCTGGCCGCTTAATGATGGCCATTGTGACTGGTGGGCAGTGGACTATGCTGAGTTTCACCTGGGCTTGGTTTTTCAAGTCCTGTTGAGTAAAAGAGACTCTGACTATATTCTCATATTTCTGAAAGTTCATAAACTCCTATAGTTCACCCACTCATCATAAAACGTATTATTCAGTAATATAAAACTGAATGTCACTTTGATGAACTAAAGTATAAGGTCATACACAGCTTCTTCTGATTTAAAGGGTTAATCACCTCATTATATTTCCATTTAAATTAATTTGCATAGAGGTGAACAATAATAATGCAATTATATCCAATGTTCTAAGCAATCGTTTACATAAAATATAAGTTTTTCAGATTTTCTCTGAAAATAAAAGAATAAATCCTCTAAATGGAAAAAAAACTTTTTAGCACAGTTAATGTTTATTTGCTGAATTTAACACATTATGTCTAAAAAATATCTAAAACACCTTTCAAAATGTTAAAATTCAGCAAAAATAAACAAAAGTTGTGTTGACTTATTTACAAAGAGAAAAAGGAGCACCAAAATGTTAATTAGTCTTTATGCAGAATAAAGTTTTTTCATTTAGTGCTACTGTGTAATAATTCTGATCCAGTTACTGAAAGTAAATGCTGTCTTGCTTTGATCATCCAAAGAAGACAAAAGAAAACTGTACTGCTCATAACTCCATCTTACTCTGATGATGTTGTGGCAGGTGGTGATGGGGAGGCCCACCAAGCTGGTGCCATTCACAGACATGATGCGGTCTCCAATGCTCAGCTCTCCTGACCGCTCTGCAGGGCCTCCGTGCAGCAAATTTGCCACCACAACCGTGGGCAGAATGGAGCCCCAGCCAGATTCTACCACCGCCAATCCAAGGATTTCCCCAACTTTCTTTATTATGCAAACCTTACCAGCAAAAAGAGGCAAAGATAATATACATGCAGGTGCATCTAAAAATTAATATAATAATAAAAAAATTATTTCAGTAAATCAATTCAAAAAGTGAAACACAAATTTATTAGCTAACCAATTAACTGTTCTATCAATAGTGCTGACCTACTAAAACCTATTTCTACAGCATCCATCCAGATGAACCTGGCAAAGGCCTTATAACTGATCATTTCATAATAATTTCTGGAATTTGGGCATTTTATGCAAAAAAAATAAGCGATAAAGAAAAAAAAACAATTTTGATTTGTCAATATTTTTCAACTACTTATATTTTCAGGTGTTTAATGTGTTGAGTAAAAAAGGGCAGGCCTTACCTCTCTGACATTTTCAGATTGTGAGAAGTGGACCAGGTCACCATTATAGAGTTCCTGTGTGGCAAGGTAGTCACTGTACTCCCCTGGCTGTAGTTCACCTGCTTTAATTCCATTTTCTTGTAAAAACTGCTGATATGCAACTCCAAATGCCTGCCCTATGGCCTGTGCAATAATCTGTGCCTGCAGAAGACAGGAGCATAGATGGGTATGAGTATAACTTAGTAATGTTCTTTATTAATATACAGGAATAAGGAATTAAGGCTTGACAGGATGTGCTGTTTAAGAATGCAGGTTCAATAACAGATACTGACGTCCCAGGTACTGTTGTTCCATATCAACAAAAAATGTCCTTTCACTGCTTGAGACAATGTCTTTTATTACTCACATCATCAGAGGAGAACACATGGCAGATCATCCAACATTTCTTTGGTGGTGCAGAAGAACTGGCTGCTCCATCTGAAGATTTATGTCCCGCTGGCTTCCTGCGTGCCATCAAGACCACAACACTCCCGATGTCAGCTATATAGGAAATCATCTGCAGAGGATGGTCCATCATAGCCTCCTATTGACAGACAGATATCAGATGGATAGATGTAGACCAGGGGTGTAAATATGCAGTTTCACATTACCGTAATTATATAAAATAATAATGTATTTTAAAATTCATTTTATTTTAAAAAATTATAACAAAATGATTGGTGATAAATGAGATATTTTACAATACACCAAATGTATTTTATACATAGTATTTTTTTATTATATAGAGATTTACAGCCCTAATGCTAACAAATTAAGGCATACAGTTATATAAACTGATGAGGGCCAGCAAATATCACATACCTGTGAGTCTGCACTCAACACTTTGATTCTCTGAGTGGAGATGAAGAGGTCCACCTCAGTCATTGGCTGAGACTCTCCTTCAGGGGCCTGTTTTCAACATTAAGACACAATTACAGTCAAAATTATCTACCTAATATAAAAATGCAAGACATATTTATTTATAAATATATTGACAATTTATGTGTACAGTGTACGCTGGTGTACCTTGAAAACTACATGAACCCATATTACACAATACAACTGTGTCATTAGCCTACTTTACTCTGATGACTTGCACTGAATGCAATCAGTCAGGGATTCATAGTCTCGACAGTAGTTGCTGATAGCCAGCCTCAAGCAAACCTCCAAAAGATTATACAATACTTGGACTTAATGATCTTCACGTGTGAAAAGGCTGACACCGAATAATGCAGTCAAGACAAACACACTTCAAAAATGACAGTAAAAAGTCCTCCACTCCGTATGGAAATGGTCAGTTTTAGGTTTCTTACACAGGCAGAACAAACATACATGTTAAGAACTTACAGTGACAGGTGAACACGGACTGCTGGTCAACTTGAAAAACGCCGGTTTACAAGTCCAGATGCTGTTTTATGAAGCGATAGCGGAGACAGCAAATCACACATTAGCAAGAAACAGCAGAGCCAATGGAATAAGCTTGTGGGCGGTCTAATATGAAACAGGATTTTCAGATTGAGCGGCTTGGAATCCCGATGGGTCCTAATGCTCGACCAGTCTCCCTTTATGTCAATCAAGTGAGATGTTTTATAGTGAGGACGGATGATAGGCTGACATCTATTTTTTTTTTAAATGGCATGCGATCTACCCACACTACCTTTGAGATCGACCGGTAGATCGCGATCGACGTATTGTGCACCCCTGCTGTAAAGCCTGAACCATCAAACGTTCTTCAGAAAATTCTAATAGTTTGAAACTGTTGTGCTCACTTGACCTTCTGACCAATAAAAAATAAATAAAGTAACACAGTAAGACTTTGTAGGAGTCTGTTTTGTATATGTGATACATTAACCTCTTATACCATTTCCTTTACAATGACACTCGTCTCGTGTGTGTTTAAGTTTGTAGCTTTACATAAATGTGAATGTAAAATGAGAAAACCAGATGACCACCTTGATGCGGTCTACAGCTTCCTGTGCCTGAGACATACGAGCGTTGGTGGATGGGTTCCTATCTGACTGCAGCTGTGTAGAACCAAGGTATTTGGCTCCAAATATGACTCCATCCAGAAGATCTTCAGGATCACAAGGACCAGGCACTATAACAAAAAAAGGTAATAATTATTCCTGCTTTCAGAAAGAATGATGAACTACACCAGCAGAAGTAGTTTCAGCACACAAGACTCTGTAATATGTTTGTCAGGTCAATTTGTATGAGAAAAGCTGCACTTTCCCCAAATTACAACAACTTTGGGGTAAATTAGACCTATTTTAAAGGTCAAAGCCATCAGAGTTACATGACAGGTAAAACTCTAGGGTGGTCCAAAAATTTAGACTTCCAAAAAAATCAACCCCACCCCTCCCTTATTTTAATCTACTGCTGTAATTAACAATGTGCTGAAAATGTTTCAAAATGACTTAATATTTAGAGTTTTTAGGCTCAATGCCAATAAAACTTCTCATAAGTGATTATTAGCAGTTTATACAGACATCATAAACAGTACAGAAACCAACAACAAACCATTTTATTACCAACTAAACTGTTGAGTACAGCTGCAATGCTCACTATGACTGACTGAGTCTGTGAGTCATCAACAGCATCACAAACACTTCAATTCAAAATGTGAGATGTAATAAATATTTAATAATAAAAAACAGAGAAAGTCAGTAAATGTTGAGGTTAAAGTAAGTAAACTAAACACAAACTAGACAGCATTGTTTACAGTCACTGACCATCTTAAATCAAGTAAATTTAATTTCGTTTGATTGAGGAAAATCAGTTTATCTTCATAAAAATGCACACTTTTACTTTTCTATAGTAGCATCAAATGTAAGTGTGGGAGGAAATAAAAAAATGTCATGCATACTCTGGACAAGCCTAGTGCTACACACATTAGCAGACATTGTTATTAATTTACTGTGATGTCAGTTCAAATAGGAGTAATTATGAAATATTACTGAGTGAGCTACACATTTCTGAGGTTACAGAAGATTTATTTATGTTAA
This sequence comes from Crenuchus spilurus, assembly GCA_036984385.1. NCBI lineage: Eukaryota > Metazoa > Chordata > Actinopteri > Characiformes > Crenuchidae > Crenuchus > Crenuchus spilurus. The sequence goes on from BRDA01060015.1 coordinate 6,168, forward strand.
ATGATTACTGTGACAGTATATTCAGACAGGATTAGAATCACAGCTATTGCTGGGAATCACAAATAAATAAATAAGTAAATAAATAAATATATATATATATATATATATATATATATATATATATATATATATATATATATATATATATATTCTCTCTCAGGGTAAAATGGGATCAGCTTAAATAGGACTTTTTCATTCTAAAACTGCTTATTACATTTCCCTACCATTTTTATAGGAAGGCTGAGTCTCAGCTTCAAGATCCTGTTGGATGAAAAAGAATAAAAGTTCACAGAATTACTTTCCAAATTACACCACTATTAACTACGTAAGACAGAATGAACATTAACCTACCACATCAGCACTATGGGAGGGCACATCATCAGACAACAGGCCTTCAGACTGCCACTGTTGTAAGACCTCATCCTTAGAGTAGCCTGACATCATCAAGTCATCCTGAAAAGGGCTGTGCCAGGTACCTTGTTCATATGAAACAGCAACCACTTCATCAGTCTCATCACTTTGTGATATGTATCTTGTCTGGGGGTCTAACAGCTGTGATATGTGCATAATATGGCTGTTGGCCGCATCAGCTGTATAGATGGCCTGTGGTTCCTCAAGGAGCTGTAGAAGATCTCTCTGATGACTCTCTGTAAAAAGAAGGCCAGACACTGTGCTCCCCGCAGGGCAGGTCTGATCAGCACTAACTTCTGGCAAGTTCGAGGGGGAGCATCTGTTTGTTAATGCATCAGGATGGGACACAGACTGCTCTGGGTCTTGAGCAACATCTTTAGGAGAAGGTGTTGGATGAAAAAGCTGAAGCTGAGTGAGCAAAGTCTGAATGTGAGAGTGGTCCATGTCTCGTTTCCTTCTCTCCTCTTCTGGCTTCTTCTCCAACATGTCACCAACTTCAGGCTCATTCAGTCCCATCTCCTGACTTGTAAGATCTTCAACTTCTGTTGGAGTGTCTGTTGGTGTAAAACTTGAGTTCTGAGCTCCACCGTTACTTAACTCCTCTAAAGGTGTCTCCATTGAGTCCATATGGAAAGATCCCGGCTCATCAATATCTCCAAGTGAACATTCACTAGAAGAGTCAGACCTCCAGTCCAGCGGAGGGGGCTCTATTAAGTTGAAGGAATCCAGATCCTCCAGCTGAGGGCATGCAAGACTGTCAATGTCATCAGTGGCAACACCTTTCACCTCCTCCTTTATCAGAGTTGATGCTGTAGTTACTCTGGTCGCTTCTCCTGAGATGGTTTCATTTCTCTCCAGAATCTCATTTTCAGATGAAGTGGACTTATCCCTCCTAACACTGCTTGACAGATTCTCCATGCCAGGTTAATTAGGTGGGCCTGCAAAGTCAATGCCAAGTCCTTTTCGTCACGGTTAAGCTCATAGGCCACTCATTTCCTCCTGAGCTTCCCTTCACTTTTGAAAGAAAAGTTTATAAATGAAGAAACCAACCAGCAAAGTATTGTACTGTATTATTGGTGCTCTATTTGAATACGTATAGAACTGCTACAAAGATCTAAACAGCAGGGTGGACTAGCCCTTCCAAATCTCCATTATTATTACTGGGCTGCAAATATCCCAAAATTACTCACTGGCTCCATTCCCCACACACTGATTGGTGCCACCTTGAAGCTGTTTCTTGTACCTCAACATCTCTTAAGGTCACTTCTAGTCTCCCCCTATCTGCCTCAGCCTTTACCAATAATCCAGTTGTTATCAATACACTTAAGATATGGAATCAATTCAGGAAGCACTTTGGATTTATACATTTTCTTCATATAAGCCCTATATGTGCAAATCACATATTTCTTCCAGCTAAACTGGATTCTGCATTTTTTATTTGGAACGGTCAAGGTATTTCTAGCTTTAAGGATGTATACATAGATTCTACATTTCCAAACTTCAATGAGCTCTCAAAAAAATTTAATCTCCGCCGATCTGATATGTTTCGCTATTTTGAAGTCCACCATGTTTCACAAAATATAGATCACAATTTCCCTAACCTACCACAAAACTCGATATTTCATAATATATTAGAAACTTCCCCTAATTCAAAAGGGCTAATTTAAAGGTTAGCTGATGTCTTAACCTCTATTAAAATTGTGACCCTAACCAAAATGAAAACTGATTGGGAGAAGGAATTAGGCATGTCCATTAAAGAAAAAAATTTGGAACTGTGCTCTACAAAGAGTTAATAGTAGTATCTCTTGTGCCAAATTAGGTATAATACAATTTAAAGTACTACATCATGCTCATTTACAGTGAGGAAAATAAGTATTTGAACACCCTGCGAATTTGAAAGTTCTCCCACTTAGAAATTATTGAGGGGTCTGAAATGTTCATCTTAGGTGCATGTCCACTGTGAGAGACACAATCTAAAAGAAACAATCCAGAAATCCCAATGTATGATTTTTTTTATTATTTATTGTTTTACTGCTGCAAATAAGTATTTGAACACCTGCCAATCAGCAAACATTCCGGCCCTCAAAGACCTGTTAGTCCGCCTCTAAAAAGTCCACCTCCACTCCACTTATTATTTTAAATTAGAAGCACCTGTTTGAGGTCGTTAGCTGCATAAAGACACCTGCCCACACAATCAGTAAGACTCCAACTACTAACATGGCTAAGACCAAAGAGCTGTCCAAAGATATCAGAGACAAGATTGTAAACCTACTCAAGGCTGGAAAGGACTACGGGGCAATTGCCAAGCAGCTTGTTGAAAAAAGATCAACTGTTGGAGCAATTATTAGAAAATGGAAGAAGTTAAAACATGACTGTCAATTTCTCTCGGATTGGGGCTCCATCCAAGATCTCACCTCGTGGTGCATCAATGATCCTAAGAAAGGTGAGGAAACAGTCCAGAACTAATACGTGTTCTAATGCTAATACACTAAGATGTCATGGTGTAAAGTCATGCATGGCAAGGAAGGTTCCCCTGCTTAAATCAGTACACATTCAGCCCCGTCTTAAGTTTGCCCATGACCATTTGGATGATCCAGAGGAGTCATGGGAGAAAGTGCTGTGGTCAGATGAGACCAAAATAGAACTTATTGGTCTTAATTCCACTCACCGTGTTTGGAGGACGAAGAATGATGAGTACCATCCCAAAAACACCATCCCTACTGTGAAGCATGGGGATGGAAGCATCATGTTTGGGGGTGTTTTTCTACACATGGGACAGGACGACTGCACTGTATTAAGGAGAGGATGACCAGGGCCATGTATTGCGAGATTTTAGGGAAAAACCTCCTTCCCTCAGTCAGAGCAATGAAGATGGGTCTTGGCTGGGTCTTCCAACATGACAATGACGCAAAGCACACAGCCAGGATAACCAAGGAGTGGCTCCTTAAGAAGCATATCAAGGTTCTGGAGTTGCCTCCAGTCTCCAGACCTAAACCTTATAAAAAACCTTCGGAGGGAGCTCAAACTCCATGTTTCTCAGCGACAGCCCTGAAACCTGGCTGATCTGAAGGTCTGTGTGGAGGAATGGGCCACAATCCCTGCTGCAGTGTGTGCAAACCTGGTGAAAAACTACAGGAAACGTTTGACCTCTGTAAAGGCTACTGTACCAAATATTAACATTGATTTTCACAGGTGTTCAAATACTTATTTGCAGCAGTAATTTATTAAAGAATAATACATTTAAATGATTAAAAAAATAATACATTGTGATTTGCAGATTTTTTCTTTTAGATTATGTCTCTCACAGTGGGACATGCACCTAAGATGAAAATTTCAGACCCCTCCATGATTTCTAAGTGGGAGAACTTGCAAATTCGCAGGGTGTTCAAATACATATTTTGCTCATTGTATCTAAAGAAAGATTAGCTAAAATGTACTCTAGCGATGATACCTGTTGTAACAGATGTCATAATTCTCCAGCCAATTTGACACATGTTTTGGTTTTGCCCTGCTCTGGCCACCTATTGGCTTTCGATTTTCCGCTTCTTATCAGAATCTCTTAGTGTAAATTTTCAGCCTAACCCATTAGCTGCTATATTTGGCACATCCGAGTGTGAAAGCCACAGAACCATTATTGCCTTTACAACCCTTCTTGCTCGTAGGAGAATCCCATTACACTGGAAATCAAAATACCCTCCAAAGGCAGCTGTGTGGCTTAGTGATCTGATGCAATTCATACAGTTGGAAAAAATAAAATATTCACTTAGGGGCTCCAGAAACAAATTCTGGATTATTTGGGGACCAATTTTGACTTATATAGACAACATTAAATGTATAACTGATATTGAATAGTTTACTCATATAGAGGACTACCCCCGTTTTAATTTTATTTGTATTTTATTATTATTATTATTATTATTATTATTATTGTTGTTGTTGTTATTCCCTTTTCTCTTTCCTTCTCCGTGTCATATTTGAACATTGAAATATATAAAGTCTTTGGATGTTGAAGTTGGGAGGGGATCTGTCAGGGGGTACGTGGGTTAATTGAAGGGAGATAATTGTGTGGGGTGATAATGGGGAAGGGGTTCATGATCAGAATGTAAAAAAGGAAATATTCAATTCTGACTTTTTGTAATCTGTTCTGTTGCACATTTCCATAATAAAAAATATATATTTTTAAAAATGGTGCAATCTGCTGGCCTGCTGACTAAAGATTTGAAAAAGTAGTAAAGAATGGGTTCTTAAACAACAAAAGCCTAAAATGTACACAATTACTTATCATCAGTGTTGCTGCAATGTGGCACAAAATAACACCAATGTTGATGACTTTTTCCTGTAATGTAAAGTCCAATCCTATTATAGTTGCTAACAATAAAACATAGAACAACAGAACAGACAACAAGAGACCAATGTTAATAACATGATGCTTTACATTTTATGCATATTTTATGTTCGCACCTGTCTGTGGCAACTGTAATCATGCTAATATTAAAAAACAATTGATCTAGCAATCATGTGCTGAGGAAGAGACTCTCAGCATCACCTCAAAAGCTCATACTCAATTTTATTATATCATTTTAATTAAGCAGACCTGACTGTGTCCTGTTCAGATTTATGTGTCGTTTAAATCACATGGACTGTGATTAATCTCCTTCACACTCTTCTAAAGTAATTTACATTACATTTTTTTAGAAGTAATCAGTAATATTATGAGTATTTTAATCAGTAATCAGTAACTACCCTAAGACTGTTTAATGGTTAAGGCTACTTAAGGACATTACATGTGTTTAAATCTGAAATAACTGTATCAGTACTAGGTCAAGTTGACTGGAATTGTTGGAACACCCAAAACAGACTGAAGACTATCAATAAGCTGTTGTCCATCTTGGACAATACCTCACATGGCTCAACACTGAAACAACAGACAAGCACATTCAGAAACAGGCTGATACAGCTGAGCTGTTAAACATCATATGACATTTCTTACCCACTGCAATAAGACTCTACAACAAGTCTCCTCACTGCAGAGACAGTACTGATCTGCTCGATCACATCATATCACAGTACAGAGTACAGCACTCTTCTGTAGATAAACACACTGTAACATGTTGACTATGTACTTTAGACTGTAAATACTGCTGACACTATTTTTGCTCATATTCACAATCATTGTAAACTACCACTTTAGTGTACATAAGTATATGCTTTTGTAAATATGATGAAATACCTTTATTGCTATTTTCTTATATACTTATATACAGTGTCACAAACACAGAATATCATGCAAAAGTTTTTGTTGTTCATAATTTAATTCAGAAAGGTAGACTACCACATTCCACATTAATTACATGTAAAATGGCATTTAAAGTCTTTTGTGCTTTATTGTTGACATATACAGCTTGTAATATCAGCTCTTGATATCGAGAACCTCAAATGACTTAATTTGGAGGAAATTACTTCTGAAACAGTATCAACATTAAAATACTGTCAGGACTCCCAACAGGACAATCACAGAGGCAATATTTATATTTAACTCAGCACTGGAATAACACTGATGTGGTGATGGTGTGTTAGAGCTGCTGGAGACGTTAAACACTGTGTATACTCACTGTCCTGACAGCAGCTCAGCACACTGTGTGTTGGTCCTCTAGTCCTGACACTGTTGGCTGGTCAGTATTTTCACTCCAGTAGGGACACTGAGGTGTTTAACAACATCAGCAGCTCTCACACACTAACACACTACCACCACATTAGTGGCACTACAGTGTTGAGAAAGATCCACCACTCAGATGGACCTAAGTCTGTAACTGTGGAACTGCAAAATGCACCTGTATGTTCAGTGGAGCTGAAACGATACAAGACAGACAATAACACTACTGTGTAATGTACATAATGGACTAAAAGTGCATTTCACCATCTTTTCCTTAACCTCCCAAGACCAGAACTCTTGCATGGCATGCATTCTTAATTTCTCTTTGCTATTTGGGCTGACTGGCACATGATTACAGTAAAAACAAAGAATGATCTTTTTACATGATGAGTTCTGAGGTGGCAGTATAATGACCTCATAAGAGGACACCAGGCAAAACTTAGTTTTGTGGTCTAAACAACCCAAAATGTGATGTCCACATAGTGGACATGGTAGGTCCTATAAGGTTAAATCCAAATTTTCTTAAACATTTAATTAATAGTGAGAATACATAGAATATTATTAGTAGAAGAACTCATGAATCATCTAAAAGCAGGAGTTATTGGATATTTAAAATGGTTTCTTACGACTTACAAATGTACAAACGATGCTCAAGCCAGCTTCTTATTGGAATCTCCCCGGTCCACCTTAAATGTCAGAAAAGTTACATTCAGACTCCGAGAAGACCGACCGGACACCTGAATGTATCTGCTGCGGTATTTAAGGTGGACCGGGCAAATTCCAGTAAGCTGACTTCGGCTTGGTGAAGTATTAAAGCTCAGTAAACGTAGTTGTGGTTGACAGGTGGACACTCCGCTGATGTGATACCTCAGTAAAAATGAAATGACAATGAACAAAATGAAAGAAAAAAACTTGTTTACCAAACGAGCTGGAAGTTTCAGCCGGCAAGAGATAAAGCTGACGTAGTCCTTTCAACGTCACCTTAAGATTTAAGTATATATATTTATAATAAAACTAACTAACAAGCCCCAGCATGAGGACGAAGTTACAATCTTAAGTATAAACATAAATCAAGTCACTACTCTTAGCAACTTTAGCTCCATTACTAAACGCTGCCAGGGGCTTTGTGCGCATGCGCAGAGAGCCCAGTCATGACTAATCGATATTAATCGATAATAACCAGTCCGTGTTCTTCACCATCTAATGCGACTGTCACCCCCACAACGATTAATTACATAAAAAATTCTTATTAACGTTTTAATTCCACTCTATACCTAGTGTGGGTAAGTCTAAAGTGCTCAAAACAACATATTTCAGGAAAAGCATCAAGGAGATGTAGGAATGTTGTAGATACACTACAATAAGAGCTGCCACCCCAATAAACACCATTAGTTACCAGTAGAAGTTCAAAGCTTGTTTATACACTATTTGACACTATGATGCACTAAATATGCGCTAAACTTCAGGTGGAAAGTAAACCACTGTATTAAAACCCTGTCAGCTTCCTGCCTTTGTATATAGTACATTAATCCAAATACTTGCACATAATAACAGTAGAAAGGAATCCCAAGATGAAAAATAATGGTTACACTGTCATTATTAAAATAGTTTATTGCTTAATTCACATATTTCCAATTTACAGTTATACACTGTCAACAAAATAAATCACACAATTCTATTTACATGTATACCACATCAACTGTGCTCTTACTAATTAGTTATTAATTAATATACACCTGACATAAGCATTTCAGTATGGTCATTACATTATCACAGAAGTACATTTTATAACTGACTGTTGGTCCATGATCACATCACTGTTCAGTGATTTGGATTTGGAACACTGTGCACCAACATGCTCAAGTAAATATGCTGATGGGCTGATTTAGGGTCTGGATCTGGAGGTAGAAATCTGATTTTATATTAGTACCTCTGAGCTACCCAGTAAGAACTATGAGTGCAATAGTAGCTAAAAAGTAACAGAAATCTGTTATCCAAAATGCTTTTCAGTGACACAGATCTCTACTGAATTAGTTGTTTTATTAAGTCTCACAGCTAAATGAGCAGATGAGGTTGACCCATCATCCATATCCTTACTTGACCAATCAACTAGCTTCCTTTATACAGTGGATTAAAAAAGTAACTATAAGTAGCTACATATCACAGTTCCCATGATGCTGCTGGGCTTTGCATGAAACTCATATTAATGATATTTTCCCAAAGTTTCAGTTTAATTAGTTGTGTAATTAATGGAAGAAAAGTATACATCCTCTGTTAAAGTAAGTACTTTGTGTGAAAGAAGGCCAAAAATGCTCTTTTTCACAATCATGCAGAGATCATACAGGATTTCCCGTGTAGAACATTCATTTAAATGTGAATAAGCAAACACTGCGGAGAAGGTTTTGTACAGTATTATTTATAGTGAATTATATTAAATCACTGTGAAGTTAATCCCTGAACAGAAATGAAGCCATGTGTAAAGGCAATGTATTCAGCGACCTACAACCGACCATCTCAGACACTGACAGTCTGCTCACTGGAACACATTTGCAGCATCCCAATCAGAGATGAAAAGGTCCCCATAAGTCCCACCAGCCAGTGTGGGAACCATCCAGCCCAGAGAAATCCAGGTGGCATCCAGTGAACAGCATTGCTGAGATCTGCTAGACTGCTCAGAACATTAAAAACCTCTGTCCACATCTGCCTTTGCATCTCAGCAGTATGGGCAACTGCATCTTCCCTAAAAAAACACAAGCAAATCATTTCAACAGAAGTTTCTGTCATAACTGTGATTCATTAAGTGGTAAATTCAGTCAAGTCTGAATGAAGCTCAACGTACCTGCCATCACCTTGTCCTGCCTGCCTGCCCTTCTGTGCCTTCCTCCTTAATGTCAGGATTATTCTGAGAGATCTGAAATCAGAACTAGGATTTAAATCTCTGATAATGATTTGATTACCACTGTGTGTCCTGATCATTGAAGAACAGAGTGAACAAAGTCTACAGAGAAACAGATGGACTACAGTCTGTAATTGCAGAACTACAACGGGCATGTACATGGTCAGTGGAGCTGATAAAATAGACAATGAGTGTAGAAACAATGTCTGTGTACCTAATGAAATGGCCAGTGTATTATTCATTCATTATCACACCCGCTTAATCCTTATCAGGGTCGCGGTTAGTCCCCTACCCCTTCACTGGGCGCAGGGCAGGGCATTACATTAGTCAACTAAGCCCAGGACAGGGCCCCAGTCCATCGCTGGGTGACACACACACACACACACACACACACACACACAGAGACAATTATTTTAGAGTACCCAATTTACCTGACCTCCATGTTTTTGGACTGTGGGAGGAAACCGGAGACCCCGGAGGAAGCCAGTGTATTAGTATTTTTATAATCAGTTATAATTGATCAGAACATTCTGAAATTAAATCTGCTGAATCAGCACCTATGAATACATTTGACTACTTCTTAGTTACTAAGAAATAAAACATGAAGCACATGTTTGGTTTGGTTTTACCTGAGAGTGCCCAGAAGTAAAGACAGACCCCACAGAACGATGCTCAGTGTCCACCACTTATCAGACTTGACTTTAATAAGCTCTGCATCAGCTGCCCAGGCGACATGCTCACAGGGGTAATACATCTGATCAGCCACGTTAATCAGGACAGATATCCACCGTAACACTTTGTCCTGTTCCTGTAAACAAATGTAAACTGTGTAAGACACGATACACACAATGCCTTAAAATGTACTAACCAGTTAATAATTATAAGACTTATTATTCAGTTGATACTTTAAAACTAATGTAAACAACTCTTGACATTTACGTGGTTGTTATGTTTAGTGATTTGATAACATTAGTAATGGTGTTAGGATTAGGATCAGAGTATTGGTTTAGAAGAAGTAAATACTTAAATAATGCTAAAGTTTGGAAAAAGATGACACTCTTTCCTCATCACTACCTTCACAATCCAACAAGCATTAAAGCTTTTGAAGAGCCACTTAATCATCTACCTGGTCTGGATGAAAGAGCTTCCACCCTGTAGTCCACCTGAGAACATTATGTGGAGGTAAAAGAAACTAAAATCCAGACCAGATACCAGTTTATTACAGACTTATTATAATACAGGTACAAATGAACTGTGATCATATGATCATGTGACTCAGACAGTCATGTTTGTAAAACCCTACAAACCCCCAAAAAGTCACTCCTGTAGTTATTTTAATGAACCGGACACAGCAGGTCAAACACTGAAGAGATTGTAAAATGTTAAAACAGATATCCTCCTGATAAATTAATCCTGTCCTTAAAGGGCTAAAGACAAGATCTGAATCTACAAAGCATCTGAGATCCAACAACAAAAGTATGACAATCCCAGCCAAACAAACAAGAACTTCACCGTGGCTCCCAGACCGTAGCTCTGTGAGTAAGCAGCCATAGAAAGGTCATCAAACAGCCTGAGCACCGTCCGACAGTGACTGAGCTGAGCAGAGAACAGCAGGAGACTCTTGCCAAGCTGAGAAGTGTCACCAGACTTTTGGGATAATATTCCGCCAACCAGCTGAGATCCATAACAAAGTGTTCTTATCTAAAGAGAAATAAACACATTACCAGTCAACTCCACAATTTCAAAAACACATTCAAACCCAGTTCACTAGAGTACTGAAAGAAATGTGTTTAGTAAGGTGAAATTTAAGACTTTCAAGACTATTTAAGAACCTGACATTTGAAGGTTCTTTTCCACAACATGCACTGCTGCAGCTGCTTGTTTGTTTTACAGAATTCTCCAGATATTTATTTCATCTTTATTATCTAATAATAGGTCTTATATGGGGAATCAGTATGTTCTACATATTACGTGAACATAGTGAGAATGTGGATATACATAGACAGACAGATAGACAGACTGATATGTACATAGACATATACAGATAACAAGTAGATAGACTTTATACACAGTCATATCAGAGATATTATGACCACCTAACTAATAGCAAGAATAACCACCTGTGGCTCAGATGACACTATTGATAAGTTATGGACTGTATTATGTGACCAAACCTATCTGAAGGCACTTGTGCCCATTCTAACTGCAGCAGAGCACTGAGGTCCCTCAGACTGTGTTTCCAGATGTGCTTCAATAGATTGAGATCAGGTGAGATTGCAGGTCAGGGAAGTCACTGTTGAGAGGCTCCTGAAACCCATCATGCACCACCCTTGCAGGGTGAGGCAGGGCGTTATCCTGGTGATGGGTACCGTTACCATCAGGGAAGGACATCAACATGTACAACACATCAATGTCAAGCACTTGTTGGTGTTCAAAGACTCATGCTCATCTTGGGCGGCACGGTGGCTTAGTGGTTAGAACGTTCGCCTCTCAGCACTGAGGTCTTGGGTTCGAGTCCACATCTGAGTGGAGTTTCCATGTTCTCCCCGTGTCTGCGTTGGTTCCTCCGGGGACTCCGGTTTCCTCCCACAGTCCAAAAACATGGAGATTAGGTTAATTGGCTACTCTAAAAAATTACCCTGGTGTGTATGAATGTGAATGTCTGTGTATGAATGTATGTATGTGTGTATGCCTAGATATGGTTGGCACTCTGTCCTGGGTGATCCCCCTAGTGCTCGATGCAGTCCTCCAGGTGGACGGTCGCTTCCAGTTGAGAGTACGCTGTGCGCGATTGGCTGCTGCTTCTCGCCAGTGTGTGTGTATGTGGTTGAGTGTGTGTAAATGGAGTTTGCTGATTGTAAAGCGTCCTTGGGTGTCTAGAAAGGCGCTATATAAGTGTAACGTTCATTCATTCATTCATTCATTCATGCAGTGGTTTTAGTGGAAAACATTCCTCAGACAAGTACAGTGCCTTTACCGCCATGTGTTTGGAACAGAGCTGTCTCTTTGAGGCAGTTCTCATGCATTTGGTGGTACCTGTTCACTTTATCCAGCATGTTCTTGGATTTGTCTGATAAGACATTTCTCTAACCCTCCACTGTCCAATTATGGTTCTCCTGTGCAGACTGGAGACAATGCTGATGATGAACCTTGGTGCCATAACCATGCGTCTGCATTGCAGGCCCAGATGAAACAGTGATCTCTCTGTGATTCCAGACACTTTCCTCTTTGCTCCAGTGTTCATTATCGAGGTTAACTGGTCCACTGTGGTCTGTTGATAAGCTCTGTACCACTTGCTGGAGTCGTCGTTCCCTTCTGGCATCAATGGCTCGTGGGGCACCACAGTTATGCTGTTAGGAGACACTCATCATACAAGAAGTCCAAGCTCAGTACACCTTCACTACAGCATCCCACACAGTTAGGGGTTTCTGAGATGCTGCCTCCACCATGCTCCACCTGCTACACTATTGTCTTGGACATAATTCACATCACGTCGATTGTCCATGATGATGGTTTTACATTCTGATACAACTGACTAGTACGCTCACTTATTTACACAGTGAACCCTGTCACGTGACATCTGTGACATCCCAAAGCAGGCGTGGTGATAATATGGTGATATGACTGTGTATTCGGACTCTTCACAATTCCCAGAATACACCGCGCAACCGGCAAGATCAGGTTCACCATTTTCTCTTGTTTATGTCTGTGCCAGCTACGCTACATACACTGTTTACAACTTTATTTGGTAAGTAAATACTTACGTGACATCTACTAGCTTTTGTAACTATATGCAGATAATATTTCTTTGGATATTAAACATCATATTTTGTTGTGTCGACTTGTATTTTCAATTTATGCAGTGGGTTTTTATTGTAATGTTGCATGCTATCAATTCAATGTAGGCCAGTGTGGCAAGCAGCGTGATAGTGTAGCTTAGTATTGATAGCATGGTGAACCGGATGTTGCCGGTTGCGCGGTGCATTCTGGGATTTGTGAAAGGGGCGAATACTGAAAGATAATGTAATGCTGATTACACACAGCTCTGACTCACCACCTTATCTCTGCCTCTGTATGACTCCAGTAGAGTCACCGCTGACTCTAATGAGCTCTGCATGCTGAACTACAAGCGCCTCCACATCTGATTTACTGACACAGTTTACAGCTCACTTCTTTAGATGTCAGAGGAAACAGGACAGAAGTGTTGAGCAGATCTCTGAGATGTTTACTAACAGAAGAAGACGAAGTTCCGCTCCTCTCTAACAGCTCCACGCGGGTCGCTGCTGAACTTTGGCCATGAAAACACTTCCCCAGACCGGACTAGTCGATTACCGAATCAGAATCAGAGCGGCATGAGAACGACTCCGACTCTTCAGCGTAGCGCAGTCAGAACAAACCCTTACAGCGGAAACAAATCGTTTTATATTTTATTATAATTTAATAACATGAACAACAATGGAGGCTACTGGCAACATCAAAACACATCTCCAGCACATTTCAAGTATAATATTCATGTTATAATGTAGTTTGTCAAAATTATAAATACAAATCTAATATTTGATTCTATACTTACTTCAGGTTTTCATTTTATCAATAAAATAGTTGAGTGAAATGCAAATGATTATATTAATAATTATAATAATTCTATAATATTACATTTATACGCAATTTTCACTCATGTGGATTCGTCACAATCTTTGTTGAGTGAGGAAACTGATGCATTGTGGTACATGGGTTGCACACAATGTTAACGGTGCATTGTTTGTAACAATACAAACAAAAACGTGTACTATATAGCGAATTAATAATGTCCATTAGATTAAACCCAGCTTTAATATAAGCAAATAGACAAAGCGAACCTCAGGACATTCAGAGAAGTTTGTTTATTGTTTACTTTTAATTTAAAAACAAATAAACAAAATTAAAGCAACAAATGATGCCTTTTATTCTATAATTGATGATGATTCAACTCAGGACATGGAATAAAATACTGTTAAAAGGTCTGATATTTTTTCAGTAGAGGTACTTTACATACGTGTACATTTGTGTGATGTCATTTACAGCTCAGCTAGTAATAATAATAATAATAATAATATATCACACTTTATTAAAAAAATTATTTATTCAATGTACAAAGTTTTAAAGTTCAGGCATTGTCTTGCAACACATCCGCAGGAGCTTCATTGTCTAACAACACACTAACAGGACCTTCAGCTTCCCCCAAAAACCTGGTTCTGTTCTTGACCATCAAGGCCTTAAATGTCCAGATGTGCTGCCATCATTATCATAAACATCTGAGAAAAGAAATAAAATATGAAATATGGTGACAAAAGGTTTGCACAAAACACAATGAATGAGTTATGATGATGAAATTTTCAAATGTTTAGATTTTTCTTAATTTCTTTTTTATTAAGCCATGATTAATGTGTGAATCATACAAAATTCTCAACTCTTTGACTGTCTGACCAATGACAAAAAAATCATATTTGATGCATACGAGATTGGTTGCTCATGGCATGGTGTTTAACCAAAAACATTTAAATAGAAAATAAACCGTATACAGTGACTTTTCTTTACATTTTTACTCAAGTAATGTGTCATCAGGTGCCTGCACTGTCTAGATCATCCACCAGGGGGCAAAACATGTATCTGATTTTATATATCAGGTTTATCTGATTTATTTATTTACATAATTATTTAATGACTAATGTAAGATAATATATCATTTAATTATCACACTGATGATGGAGATGTTTTAAAACTCAACTATTTATCAAATGATCAAATATGATATGTATGACAGTGAGCTTTATAGGGTTAATGGCTCAAACTGAGGAGCCGTCTCTGCTGTGCAGTGAACTGTAAATGCTTATTTGCGAAGTTCTTTAGATATAGATTCAAAATAGTTTAAATAAAAAGATGCATCTTAAAATATAAAACATTACACAGTCTGAATAAAACACATTAAACTCAGTCTGAATAAAACTACACCTGATGAGTCAGATGGCAGATCATTCTAGTTTAAACAAACCTGTTATGTTGTCAATATCATCGTATATTTCATTTTCCCTGAAATACAAGAAAACAGCATTTATTTACAATGACATTAATATAATATGAATATAAAATAATAAAGGAGATAATAATGATACGCACGCCTGGAGAAGATAATTTCTGGGCACATAACCGTCTGAAAAAAGATGAAAAACAAACCATCAGTTTACAGAGTTCATCAGGACATTAAAGTCATTAAACAATCTAAATTCTCCAAAGTAGCATCTTTAGCTGAGAGGTTTAGATACAGTGCCATATCAAACTATTAAAATATCCTGGAAAAGTAATTTCTACTCATAATTTAATTCAGAAAAGTAAACTCTCATATTTTATTTATTAATTGTAAAGTCACACATTTCAAGATTTTTGATATTTTAATGTTGATACTTTTTAAATTGTAATTTAACTTAATTTAAATAGTAATAAAATATTCGAATAATTTAAGATTCTGGATTTCTCATGTTCATGAGCTATAAGCCATACTGATAAAAAAGACTATACATGTACTGAAGTTAACATTTATGGATATTAACCTGTTTTAATTAAACTATAAACAAAAATTTAATTTATCACAATATTTTTTAAAATACTAATATTCTAATATTCATGATATCATTTTGATGTGGTACTGTATGTATGGAAGAAGATTCTAATACACTAAACAATTCTGGGGCATTTCCATTGGTCCATTAGTCATGAAATGTTCTTGTCAAGAGAAGCAATTACATAATATAAGAATATAACAGTCCTCTTTGTTCTGGATTTTACATCTGAATTTGCATACTCAAATCTGAGTGCTTTTATACAGCAACTATGAAATAAATGTTGATGTTATTGCATCTCTGGATGTAAGGAACAGACAGTATTTGGCTCTTTAAGACACTAAAAAGCTTTTAATATGACTCTGCATTATGTACATTTGTATGTGTTTTTATTTATATGTGTATTTTTACTATTTGTTTCTCTGTAAGGAAATGATCACCTATATACAATTAGAACATCAGGAAAATGTTTTTTTTAATTATTTAATTCAAAAAGGTCAACTTTAATATATTTTATATCCATTACACATAAAGTGACAGAATTCAATATTTCAACATTGATACTGTTTGAATAGTAATTACACAAACACTCTGAGCTATAAGTCACACTGATCAACATTAAAACACAAAAAAAGATTAAAAAGTTTAGCTTTTTAATGACATTATGAACAGTGAACCTTTTCATGATACTCTTTTTTTTAGAACAAACAATTCTGGACTGTTTCTATTGCTACATTAGTCTTGAAATGTAACAACTTAACAGTTCAATGTTATGTCCTGTACTTTTAGTCTGAGTTTGAATATGCAAATCTGAGTGTTTTATACAGCAGCTACATGAATGCAACATGTTGATGGTTTTTGTTAAATAATCCTTCAAAGTAGCAGAAAATATGTTTGTTGTATGATTTGCTATATAACAACACATGCTCATACTTTACTATGAAACACTGAAACACTGCAGCATTTAGATTTTTAGTTCCAGAAATAATTTATTTGAAGCTGCACAGCACTAAAGGGACTTTATGTAGGTTCATCTCGCAACTCCGATTTGTGTCAAAAGAGGGCGTCCTTCAGCAGGATACAAACTGAGTGCTTGGTTCTACTTGTTGTTCTACATTATTCAATGTTTTTGAACATTGAACAAATTTTTATTCTAAAAGATGGCACCTGGCAGTCAAGCACAATATATCCTGGTCCTGTATACAATCATAAATCAAAAATCTGAATATTTTGAAAAAGTTTTTGTTAATAATTTACTTCAAAAAGCTAAACTCATATTATAGTCAGTGTATGTAATGTTACATTTCAAGCTTTTTTTGTTTTATTGTTGGTCAGTGTGGCTAATAGATCAGAACCTCTTTACAATCATGTTAAGATGTTATGATATGATATGATATGATATGATATGATATAATATGATATGATATGTATAAATATTTAAGGAGTAATGCAGATATAAGCTGCAGTATTAATACTGTTTACTGGAGACACACTACACATACATTTGCCCTGTTCATTCCGGCAGAGAACTTTCTTCTCATTTGTCTCCTGAATGACCTCGAGAATATCTCCTCGGCTGACAGGCAGGTCCTTCCCTCCAATTTTCTTTATGTTAGCATTTGGGTCCACCATCATGCAGCAAATAACTTTGATGGGCCCTTCAAACTGTCATCAGCAAAACACAACATATGTTTAACCAAGAAACTCATGCAATTCCATATTAGTCCATAAACAGCCTCAATAAATTATTAATCACTAGAATAGGAGATATTAGTCTATAAACAACTTCAATAAACACTATTAATCACTAGAATAGGAGGTATTAGTTCATTAACAACCTCAATAAACACTATTAATCACTAAAATATGAGATATTAGTCCATAAACAACCTCAATAAACACTATTAATCACTAGAATAGGAGATATTAGTCCATAAACAAGCTCAATAAACACTATTAATCACTAGAATAGGAGATATAAGTCCATAAACAACATCAATAAATGATTACTCACTAGAATAGGAGATATTAGTCCATAAACAACCTCAATAAATTATTAATCACTAGAATAGGAGATATAAGTCCATAAACAACCTCAATCAATTATTAATCAATAGAATAGGAGATATAAGTCCTTAAACAACCTCAATAAACACCATTAATCACTAGAATAGGAGATATTAGTCCATAAACAAGCTCAATAAACACTATTAATCACTAGAATAGGAGATATAAGTCCATAAACAACATCAATAAATGATTACTCACTAGAATAGGAGATATTAGTCCATAAACAACCTCAATAAATTATTAATCACTAGAATAGGAGATATTA
>BRDA01060018.1:0-16494 GCA_036984385.1 Crenuchus spilurus
ACTACTCTGAGGATTATACTGAGTGACGATGGTAGTCTGAGGTGAGTTTATTTTTGGTTAAACTACTCTGAGGATTATACTGAGTGACGATGGTAATCTGAGGTAAATGTATTTACATTTCACCTGAAGACAAAGCTGGCAGTAAAAACTTGTGCACGTACTTGTACTCAGATTACAAAAACCCAAAATATATCAACAGAAAGATACATTTTAATGAAGGCTAGATCATAATAGTGTTGCTTTATAGAGTTATGCAGGTTTCTGTCATAAAGTACAACGAATAAGGGACCATTTTGGACACAGCTATGACGTTCTGATTCACTTCCTAAAGAATTACAATTACACTGAAGTGAAGTCAGACATTTACAGCCCTAATGGTCCCTGTTAAGTTACCTTGAAGCACAGGTCATGTAGACCTCGCTGCCAAAACAAACATGAGGTGACTGCAGCGTGCCAGATCAAAATGAAGGCAATAAAACTAGCGAGGCCAAATAAAATGGAGTAAAAACTAAAGCAGTGTTAATTTCAAGCCAGAATCAGTGAAACCCAAACCCAACATAAGTCAGGCAGATATTTGAGAGATAGAAACAATCCAGACAAGACCAGTCAAGTACCATCAGAACTTGAGATATAATTCAAGTTCTAGTGTGAACAGACATAAAGCCCTTCGTGAGGCCCCACATCTGGCAATTGGAGCCAGCCCAACCAAAAAAAAAGGGGCACCCCCTCCCCAGACATGCAACCCTTAACCCTTAACAGTGAGCCTCAGGCTCCACAGCTTGACCCGAGGATGTTACTCCTAGACTTGGCAGATTACACGCTTCCAAAATGATCTAAAAGCCAGCGTTTTCAGCATGCCCTTACAGAACCCAGACTGTTAGTGAACTCATAATGGATGCTCCACCTGTTCTATAAGCTCATGCAATGCAATAAAGCTTTCCCACCCATGCTAATGTGTGGAACATGTATATTACCCTTAAAAAAAATTTATGTTTTAATTAAATTATGAACACTTTCACAATTATTTGAGATGCACTAGTAGTCAAGTGTGCTCCCACTGAAGAAGTTGGCATCGGGAAGTTATATACACATAGCTTTCTTATCTAGGCCTCTGTGAATCATTTGTGTATTCAGCATTAGTATGATGTTGAGATGAGCAAAACATGAAAAACCACAGGAAGAGCTCCACAGCCCTGTGCTGATAAGCTGAATTTCCTGCGCTGAAATTTTTGGATATAATAACACGAAAGACAGCAGATCTCCACTGATAAGCACTGATTATGTGGTTTATTTACCTCCACAGACTACCAGAATGTCTGTGTGTCAGCCTTAATTCTGCTGCCAGGGGAGATGACGTGTTTTGGGACAACTTACAGAACATCATGTCTTCAGCATGTCCTCACCTCTCATCTACTTTGCAGCTGCTGCTACACAGGTTTTCTGTGATGAACCTAGTCTATATGGGGCAGCCGTGGTATGGTGGTTAGGGAGCTGGTCTTGTGACCAGAAGGTTGCCGGTTCTATCACCAGGCAGGTTATGACTGAAGTGCCCTTATGGACAATAATGTCTGCTAAACAAAGGTGTCAAAAGTATTGACATTCATTACTCAGGTAGAAGTACAGATACGAGGGTTTAAAAAGACTTTTATAGAAGCTGAAGTATCAACTTAAGCTTTTTACTGAAGTAAAAGTACAAAAGTTCTGGTTTCAAACCTACTTAAAGTATAAAAGTAAAAGTCATGTAAGGAAAACAAATACAAAAACTTAGGCTGTGCCACAGGGGCATATAGTGCACTACCCCACCCCCCACCCCCAAAATACATTTTTTCTAAAAGCCATAATGACTATAATGTTATATTAAAATGGTAATGTTGAATTTTTTGGGATGTACTGGCTTCCTGTTTCAGCTGCATATATGACCCTTAAAAATTAAATCATTTGTGTCATTTCAAATATATTAGCGACCATATATGTGCAGTACTGAGCTTACTGGAGAGTGATGAGACACGTGAGATGCAGGTGTGATGGATCGCTTACCAATAGGGTATCAGAATGGTATGTTTATACTTATCATCCAACCACAGTCACATTCACTCTTTCTGGCTCAGTTTATCTGTAGAGGATGTTTTTTAAATGATGACAAACCGAAATGAAATACGTATAAATAACGAGGCTGATTTTAAAATGTAAGGAGTAGAAAGTACTGATAACTGCATGAAAATGTAAGTAAGTAGAAGTAAAAAGTCGTCCGAAAATAATTACTCCAGTAAAGTAAAGAAAAACAAAATTTCTACTTAAGTATAGTAGCAAAGTATTTGTACGTTGTTACTTGACACCTCTGCTGCTAAATATCTCAAATGTAAATATATACACACAGTATGGCCTGATGTATGTATATGCACATATACATACATACATACGTCCTAATGAGGTACCGTCATGAAAAAAAGTTTAACTGCTATGGAAATAAAAGCAGGTAATTTCCATTTGGATGTGATATCAATACAGCAGTGCCATGTCCTAAATGTCTGAGTCTAAGAATAGCACTGTATCAGCTGTGGTTGACATTAACATGAAAAGGCTGCATGTAGAAGGGCAATGGAAATACATCTACTACAGTACTATTATTAGAACGCTTATTTTAGAACAATGAGTGGATTAAAACATATTAAATAGATTCCTGATTAACCATAATCCTAGACTCCATTAGGCTGCTTTATACCATAAGACTTTCTAAAGTACTAAGCTTAGTAAAGTACTTTTCATGGTGTAGATATTTTGGCATGACGAGTACTAAAAATTAGAATATCATCAAAAAGTTAATTTATTTCAAACCATCAGTGATTGTGTAAACTTCACACTAGACCTAAAGCAGCTTGGATTGTGTGTCTCTTCTCTCTTCCTCCAGACTCTGGGACTTTGATTTCCAAATGAAGTGCAAAATTTACTTTCAGTGATGGTTTGAGGACATGTCATCTGCTGGTGTTGGTCCACTGGCACAGTTGACATTTTAAGCACTTCATGCTTCCATCTGCTGACAAGCTTTATGGAGATGCCGATTTCATTTTGCAGCAGGACTTGGCACTGCCCACACTGCCCATTGTACCAATATGTGGTTTAATAACAACAGCATCACTGCTTGATTGGCCAGCAAGCTCACCTGACATAAAGCCCATCGAGTATCTATGAGCTACTGTCAAGAGAAAGATGAGACACCAGACCCAACAATGCAGACGAGCCGCTGTCAAAGCAACCTGGGCTTCCATACCACCTCAACAGTGCCACAGGCTGCCATGCCACGCCGCATTGATGCAGTAATTCATGCAAAAGGAGCCCCGACCAAGTATTAAGTGTATATACTGTACATACTCTTCAGTAGGATATTTATGTATTTAAAAAAATTATGATTAATTTTTCAATTATAGTAATTTTTTAGATGCACCTGTATATTAACTAAGTATAAAACTTAACTAAATTAAGACTTAATTCCCTTTTTAAACTCGTCTCAGGCATCGGTCAATATATTTGTAGTGATTTTGTGCTATTTCAGTCTCTGATTTTAGAAGCATGACACTGCTTTAATGTCTGGTCCCTCCCATCACCACTGTGAACCATTTTGACTCCAGAATTGAGCGTTTAGCATCAAACCACCCTGAGTAGATTTTTTAATAAAGGAATTAATGAATGCATTACCCATTAGGCTGCAACGACAGCTTTAGTAGAATTAACACCAAAGGTAAGTCACCATCACCAATTCAGAGTCAACATGTCAGGAGTCTGAGGTCAAGTTTCTCTGGCAGGCCTCCCTTTCTGAGGACTCAGTATAAATGGGCTCCTAAACTAATGAACCCACCTGCATTGGGCTCTTTCAATTGATAGGCTTCTTAATGGGCTTTAAGTGTACAGTCGTCCAGTCCAAACACGGCCTGAATTATGCCAACTGCTGCAGAAAGTCATAATAGGTGCAGCTGGAGGAGCCAATCCAGTCCATGAAGGCCAAAGACATTACAAAGCACTTTTGATTAGAAGACCACATGGCAGAGGCCAAACCACTTAAGTCATTAGACTAAATATATATTCAGCTTTTGTTTTTCTAATTAGCAAACTATTAGGATATTTCTATGACGTTGAGACTTTCTCAGACTGCTGAGGCTGACGTTTTGATGCCTTGTATTAGATTCAGCAGCAGAATGATGAGGACTGACTCACTATTTTATAATGAGTGAGACAATAGTGACACAAGCAGCTGCAGAGAGGACAGCAGGAGAGACCTACATGCCAACACAAGCATGTCTTTTGATCCAGCCCACAGTACACGTACAAGTCACTGAGGGCAAGTGTGGAGAGGAACAGTGGCTAAACCACACAATGACTTAAGGACCGGTGCATGTGAAGCTTCCCCTATATGCTAAAACCTTCAGATCTGGTTCACCCGTAAACATATTTTGATCTGAAACAACCCGATTCTGAATGATTCAGTGTGATATCTGTTACTGTATGTGTGAATATGCAAATTTTGATATTGCATATAAATCTTGATTCCACAAAATTCCAGCTATTACACATTTTTGAAAAATTCAAAATATATTCCAAAACAAAAAAATGCAAAATATATCTACCTGGCGGAACATCATCATCTGAGTTATAAACTGAGCATAAAAGGCAGGATTCAGCCTGATGCCTCATTATAATAGAATATGTATATGAGAGATGCTTAAAATGGTCATAACGAACCTTTTTTAATGTTCATATTTATACCTATATAGTTTTTCTCTCCACATTAAAATTGCTACACTCTTCAGCAAAATTTAGTTTTGCCTACTTTCCATGTTTTTTTTTTTTTTTTTACATGTTTTCACGTAAAAAACGTCACACACAAAAAGTTCATTAGTTTTTAGACACTTCATATGTGAAATTCATGTATTTTTAAGCATACAGGTAGTTTTAAGATATGTAGAACTTTGTGTGTGGCCTTAAAATTTGGAAATATCACTTTTTTTTTTAAATAGAATGCTATGGCCAGCGCCATATGGAAGGGTATGGGGACTTGATTGAGGGATTGAGATGGACTGGATTAGGATGATCTGGATTGGATTTAGATGAATAGATGGATGGATGGATGGATGGGATTGGATTGAGATGGATGGATTTAAATGTATTGGATTAAGATTGATTGGATTAGGATGGATGGATGGGACTGGATTGAGATGGATGGATTTAAATGGATTGGATTTGAATTGATGGACTGAATTAGATTTGACTGGATTGGATTGGACTGGATTGAGATGGATGGGGATGAATTAGATTGGGTTGGGATTGATGGATGGATGGATGGGATTGGATTGATTGATGAATTTTTTAATGTGATGTTTATGCAAATGTATCCTTACTAAAACAAGTCAACAAGTCAACTTCATCTGTTTGGATGTATAACAAGCCCACTTACCTAAAGCTCAATAAGACTAAAGTGTTTCTAAGACGGATAAAGAATGTTTAACTGCCTGAGAATCAGGACAAGTGTCTTAAATGAAGAATGTAAGTTGTCCTGTGCTTTGCGTGTACGAATGGAGTGTGTTTGGTTGTAAATGACTTTTGACTTTATGTGGGATGCGGTCAGCTTCTCATGTCCAGCTTACAAACAAAAAAAAATAACAAAAAATGCACAGCGACCATAACTGACGTCCTGTGTGCACTTAACAGTGGTCTCTGTGGGCTTTCCCCCCATGGCTTGTCCCATGCTCTTCCACTTCCCTTCCATCACGCTTTCCCACGTTAAAAAAAAAAAAAAAAAAAAAAAAAAAAAAAAAAAAAAAAAAACAAACGACTCCATATTGGACCCCCGTCTGCTCAGGAAAAGCAAAAATAACTGCAGAAAAGGAGTATGGGAACAAACCAGTGGGCTAATATTTGTATTACAATGATTATGATGTTAGAGTCCCATGACTTGTCCTAAGAAGTATGAGATATGTGATGGAGATCTCAGACTGGCAGAGAGGGGGTCTCGGCTCTAAAGATAGCCAGCAGCTCTGGAAGCAATTGCTGCAGCCAACATGATGAAGCACAAGAGAGCAGCTCATTCCTTTTTTGGTGTAGCAGACACTGGCATGATTATGTTCTGCTCGTTTCAGACCTCTGAATGTGCCAAAGGAACCACGCTTATGTAGTGGTACAGTGACGTATGCCACAGCTTTTAAAGGCATTGGAATCCAAATGTGAAAAACCCAGCAGCTTCTGGAAATGAAACCTCTTTGTTTTCTCATAAATGAAATGCTTTGATGAAAGATAGAATGGAATCAGACTGAATCTAGAAGCTTGAATGACCAAAACAGGAGAGCAACAGGAGATACAATACCACCTGAAATCAGCCTTCATTGTCATTATTGTAGGATCATAAAAAGAGAAAGAATTTTTAATAAGATAACTGTAGATAATAACCACAGTACAGGACAGGCTCAACAGAAACTCTTGGTAGACACATCACATATAACTGATGTTCTAAAAGATGTTCTTTTAACGCTCTGGAGTCGGTGCACACGCCAGCGACATAACGAAATTCCACAAAAACACTTTTTTAACTCTAGATTTTATTCTAGAAACAAAACATAACATACCCCGGAAACCTTAAATGGTAGACTTTTCAAAAATATATAGAGCTTGAATCAAAATATATTTTTATATGTTTGTGAGAGGAGATTAAATAAGCAGAGACATGTTTTTAAGAGCGAGTCAGACAGCTGCGAATTTTTTCCCACCAAATGACGCGATCTGTCATTCATATGATAATGGCATGGTAATTCCGGACATTCCATTGGTGGATTACCGGCTGTGCAATGTGTGGAATGTGAATCTGAACAAAAGAACTCACGTGAGTGTTCACACCTCTCTCTTAAATAATCAATCCAAGAACCACTGAGTGAGTGAAACACCTCAAATATTAGTTAAGCTTTAGAAATAAAACCACATACAATTTCTAAAAACTGTAATGACCAGTGTGTAGCCAACACCTCTGTTTATTCAGTTCTGAGCTCAAAAGTCTTGACTAGAAATATTTAGAGTGTTTTTTTTTCACAATATATCAGCACATCTGAAAACAGGTTTTTGGAAAGTCTAAGTTTAGAGCAGATTTAATCAAAATATAGATTTATGACACTCTTACTGTTTTGACACTGTTGTTGCAGAGTTTGTGCTGAACAAAATCCTGTCCTGCGTGACTTTGGAAATAAATTATTTTAGATGGGTGTAATTTGTAAAAAGTCAGGGGATGTCAGACTACATCAAAGGGTCTGAAATACCCTCAGACTCCAGGGTTTGTTCATCAACTCTTCTCCTGAAATGCTACCATCCTACAGACTTCAGAATTTAGCTTCAACCCCAAATAAGCTCACCTGATCCATCTAAAAATACCCTTCAGATGTTCTTGATCAGAATACGTGTTAGATATGGGTTGGAGGTAAGGCCAAACTCCAGGAAAAGGATTGGTGACCAGGAATGTTTCTCTCAGTAATTATTTCAATTTTCCACCTAGAGGTAGTCAATCAACAAAGACTACTTTTAACTGTGTCAAAAACCACTTCTTTGTGAATTTGACCATCATCACCATGCCCATTCTTGACTGGCACAGTCTTCAGCCTTTGTTACTCTACATCCCAAATATATGAAAGAGTCAACTAGCTCCAAACGTCTTCAGTGTTCGTCATCACTTTTGTTTTAGCTGCACTGATCTGCATGTTATACTCCTTCACCGCTTTCTCAGTGTAACCCAGCCGCTCAGGTAGTTCTGCTGTTGATGTGGCCAATAAGATGATTATTCAGATGTCGATGATACAAAAAAAAAAAAATCCTAATTCCCATTCAAGATACGCACTTCAACTGACAATATAAATGTAAAAAATGTTTATAAAATATTTAAACCATTAGAACAATAATTCTTTCCTTTCAATAAATCAGTTTAGTTGCATCAGAATGATATCAGCTGGTTCACACAAGGAAGTGTGACATTATTTCTATTTGGATGCTTGCCCGGGTACAAACAAAGGACATCCACCGTATTATTAGTCATAATAGATCCTTTGTAATGCATCCTCTGGAACTGGAAGTGACTGAATTCTTGCTAGGTTACTATCAACAGACAGAGAGTGTCCAAAAGCAGCGTGTTTGAATGTGTCAGATTACATGACTTTGGGATAAGTTTCCCACAGTGGAGAAATTTGACCCATGTAGTGAAACACACACACACACACACACACTAGCAGTGAGCAGCCCTATCCACAGTGCCTGGGGAGCAGTTTGGGATTAGGCGTCTTGTTCAAGGGCACTTCAGTCATGACCTGCTCGGGGATTGAACCAGCAACCTTCTGGTCACAAGACCAGGCAAGGGCTGCCACCCCAACCAGGCCAAGAGACTATAAAAACAGCTTATAGTGCCACATCAAAAAATCTGAATATCATGATAAAGCTTGTTGTGGGGTGGCTCCGCAGGCTAAGATGCTGACACTATGACCAGAAGATCGCGAGTTCGAATCCCAAAAATGCTGTTTGCCATCAACAAAGAGAGCCCAAGAGAGGAAAATTGGCAGTGCTCTCTCTGGGTGGGTAGATGGCCCTCTCTCTCACTATCACTCTCACATTGTAATGTCCGCTGGCTCAGGCATCTACCGATTGGTCCATTCAGAGCTGGGAATCCTGCGCTTTCCTCCGAGTGCTTTGGCTCCCCAGTGACGGTGTATCAGCGGTAGTTTGAAAAGAGGTGGTGGCTGCATCACACGCAAAGGAGGAGGCTTGTGCTCGTCTTCACCCTCCTAGAGTCAGGAACAGTGCAAAAGTGATGGGGAGAGGCTTAATGGATGGCATGGGCTAACTGGCTACTACTACATTGAGAAGGGGATAAAAAATTAGCAAAAAATTTATAAAAAAAAAAAAAAGAAAAAGCTTGTTGTTGCTCATAATTGAATTCAGAAGTCATATACTTTGACACGAAAAAGTTACATTTCTAACCTTTTTAGTGTTCTGTTCATCACACTGTCAGCATTAAAACAAAAAGGCTTGAAATACGTCACTTTACGTTTAATGAATATACGATGGTTTACCATTTTTAATCACATTATTAAGAAAAATGCACCATATTCTCATGTTTGGAGATGCACTAGTACATTCCTTTATTGTCTTCATGGGCTCACAAACACTTCACTGCATGTTGAGTGTTTACATTCTCGGGAGCAACAGACTTATTCAGTAAAAAGCACTGATGGCCATGTTAGCTCCTAAAAGGCTCCTAATATGCCTGGAATCAGCAGAGATCGTTTCAGGAAACATCAATTATTAAGCAGCACATAATGATTGGAGAAGTCTCCACTTCTAAAGGAACGCTAAGTAATCCGACTTGCTCCTCTACAATCAACATCCGCTCCCAACAGACCACTCCATCAAATGTTAAGACAGGAACTTGTGTCCAAGCTCTCTTACTGTCCTACTCACAATGGATTTCTCTGAAGCTTTAAAGGAATTCCCCCAAATACAGCACTGTCCTTTAGCTTCCGTCCAAAAGCTGAAACGTTTACTTTATAGAACTAATGTCTGAGCATTTCTTCTCTTGGAAGGAGAAGATAAAGAGGAGATACCAGGGTCAACGCTTTAGGTGTGTATGAGTTTGAGGTGTTACTGTATTCACTGTGGATGTCAACTAACAGATAGCGAGTCGGCAGACACAATAAGGATTACAGTTACTGCAGGAAAGTGAAGACGTTAGTGAATGAAAGTCAGAAGTGGCTGTTAAAAGAACCATTCAGAGGGATTTGTAAAGGCATTCAGTGCTTGAGCAGAAAAAAAATGTATGGCTTGGACCCAGAAAAGGAGGAAGAGACCCAGTGCAGAACAATTCACAATTCAAAAACATGGGCAAGAATGCCTGGCATCTTGGCATAACTTGGCAGCCTGGACGAGATCAACTGCTTCATAATTCAGCCTCGGACACCAAGCCCCTCAAGTGTCCGCCTGATTTACTTGAGGATAAGACAGGAAGCATCAGTCCTGTGTAGATTAGGCACACTGTCTGCGCTGGAGATCTCAGTTCATCAATCCTTTCAGACTGGGACAAGTGGTCCGTGTCATCCTGTTCTTCAAGTAAAAGTTGAGAGGTTCATAAATTACTTTAAATACGTCACTGTAAGTTGATCCTGAGAAGCATCCAGGGAGTAAATTTACGCATCATAAATTCTCAAATTTCATCTCGATTCCATTGACTTTTTTGATCTAATTCAGAATTACGTTTAGAAATATGCTGAATATACAAATGTGACTGGAGAAAATAGTTCAGAAACAGAATAAAGAGCAATAAACTCTCCAGTAACAGCCAAATGACCACATCAAATGCAATTATTTGAAATAACAGCCAAACAACACAAGCAATAAAACTTTAACTTTTTAAAAGTGACCAAATTCAAACCCGTCTGTTTAACCATCAGTATGAAAAAATACAGTGATACCTATATAAGCCAAGTGCTATACTGCCTGGCCAAGAAAAGGTCACACACCTTAGCTTTGATTACAGCACACATTCACTGTGGCATCATTTCCACAAGCTTCTGCAATGTCATATTTATTTATTACACTGATATGCTTGGACACAGCACTCTGTGAACAGCCAGCCTCCTTAGCTTTGAACTTTTGTGTCTTCCCCATCCTATGGAGGGTATCAATGATGGTCTTCTGGCCAGTTGTTGTCTGCAGTCTTCCCCATATTGAACCGAACTGAGACAATTCAATGACACCTGGGGAAACCTGTGCAGGTGCTTTGAGTTTAGTAGATGTGTCACACTCAGTTTAAAACATTCATGCCCTGCAAAATTTGGGCTGATTTCTCCACAGTATTGTAATTTAAATCCTGTTTCAGTGAGTTTTATAAGCTGGAAGCCCAAATTATGTGAAAATAAACAAATAAATACTTGAAATCATTTAAATTGTGGGCCCTGAATCTATAATCTATGAAAGTTTAACTTTGTGAATGGAATTATAATATATTTATTATTATCTGTCCAGAGCTGCATTAATTCCCCCCCCCCCAAGATCTTGTATTAATGATGGGAGATTTGAACCACTGAGCAAAGTCTCCAGCACATCCCAAAGATTCTCAATGGGGTTCAGGTCTGGACTCTGTGGTGCGAAAATGATGTCTCATGCTGCCTGAACCACTCTTTCACAATTTGAAGCCAACAAACCCTAGCATTGTCATCTTGGAATATGCCCGTGCCATCAGAGAAGAAACAATCCATTAATGGAAGAACCTGGTTGTTCAGTATATTCAGGTAGTCGGCCGATCTCATTCTTTGGGCATATAATGTTGTTGAACCTGGACCTGCCCAACTGCAGCCACCCCAGATCATAGCACTGCCCCCACAGGCTTATACGGTAGGCACTAGGCATGATGGGTGCATCACTTCAGCCACCTCTCTTCTTACTCTCATGCGCTCATCACTCTGGAACAAGGTAACTCTTGACTCATCAGACCACATGACCTTCGACTGCTCCAGAGTCCAATCTTTATGCTTCCTGGCAAATTGAAGCCAAGTTTTTGCTGGTTAACATCACAGAACTTCAGTGGTGTTCTTAAGGCTACACAGCTGTTTAGTTCCAATCTCTTGAGTTCCCTTCACATTGTGCATGTGAAAATGCTTTTACTTTCACTATTAAATACATCCCCGAGTTCTACTGTTGTTTTCTATTACTTGATTTTACCAAATGTTTAAATGATCACTGATCACGATCATTAAAGATTTTTTTTCCAGCCGCATTCCTTCCTCGAAGATGATGTCCCCCCCCCCCACTGTCCTTCTACTTTTTAATAATGTGCTGGACAGTTCCAGACCCCATTTTAGTAGTTTCGGCATCTCCTTAGATGTTTTCTTTGCTTGATGCCAATAATTTGATCGCTCTGAAACAGATCAACAGAATTTTCAACATGGTTGTTTAACAAATGAGAAGCTACTCACTGCATCAGTTTGGGTTAAATAATTGTTGCCAGTTGAAACATAATCGCCCATGTAGTAATTATCCAATGGGAGGCTCTTACCTATTTGCTTTGTTAAATCCAGGTGATGACCTTTTTTTGGCCAGCCAGTGTATCTTTACATAATAACTTTTAATCAATACTGTGAAAAAAAGAGTATTGGTACCATTTCAAATTGTCAATATTTATTGCTATTTTGGATAACACTAAGGCATACTGCATTAAATACAATTATAGACAATTAATCATTCCATCTCTACATTGTAATTGATGTATAAGTGCCTATGTTTCAGATTTCTCTTTGAGAAAATGTACAAGGACAGTTAGCAAGAGAGGCCAATTCAATATAATAAACACGATACTCTAAACACATCAGTTTTTGACTTTAATTTTGTTCTGTGTCAAGTTCTACTGAGCTGAAAACGTTCCTCACTTAATACTGGAATGCAAACAAAAGAAGCTTTAGTGCAGCAACATGAGCGTGTCTTTGCACAGCTTTTCTGGTCTGACACACCAGTGAGTTTTCTGTCAAAACAGTTCCCATCTGACATGTTGGAGCCAAACTTGCTTAGCTTATCCAGGCCTTTTATTTAGTATTTGACTGTAATTTTGCTGTAAAGCACATCACAACAACACACAGTGAATTCTGAAGCAGCTGTCCCTTCTGTAAGGAATGGGCTGCTTTCTCAACTAAACATTAACACAAGTAAAAGACACATAGGAGCGCTTATTCAGTACTGTATACCAGTTCATTAAAGGATCTCCCCGGCAGGACATTTTTAAACATTTTACTGTCTAAGTGTTTCTGTTTAATGAATTAGTCTGCTGGTTATGTGTCTGCATATCTGGTTTCCTCATTTACAGGACACAGCTGCAGATACGGCAGATACAGGTACATTTTCACTCTCTGGTCTCAGTGAAAATGGTAAATAAAACGTTTTCTGAGGATGTACATTTTGTCATCACAGCACTATGAGTGTAATGTCGTAAATGTATTTGAGCCCTTTCTGTCAGCACACTGAGCCAGAAGTGTGATGTGGTCTCACCTCCTGTTTAATCTGGCTTTATCTTTTGAACGGCCATAACAATAAAACCAACTGGCAGGGGCCTTAAATGGCTCAGCGGTCTAAAGCACGGTCACTATGATCTGAGGATCGCGAGTTCAAATCCTGATCAGGCTGGTTGCCATCGGCAGAAATTGTCCGTGCTCTCTCTGGGCGGGTAAGATGGCACTCTCTCACCAGCACTACTATGTAATGTCGGCTGGCTGAGATGTGTGCAGTGCACCACTGGGCAGTGGTGGTTTCTGATATGGGCAATATGGGCAGTCGCCCATGGCGCCACAAAATCAGGGGCGGCACGAAGACAGTATACTCCGGTTTTGTGAAGCGCCCTTGGGACCAATGCATTGCTTAGAGCTGGCCGATGTTCGTTTTGGGGTTTGTGGGTTGGGGAGTGCAGCGGTTCCTCTTTGGGGGGGAGGTCCTGTGGGAAAGAGGGGGTTGGTGAAGTGGTTTCGCTTGTGGGGCGAATGCTGGAGGGGTTGTTCACCAAGAGCACCACACGGGCTACAACCGCGACTGGAACAGGGGATCCTGCACTTTCCTCCAGACTTGTTGGCTGCCCGGCGGCAACGTATCGGCAGCAGTTTGGAGAAGCAATGACTTCACATGCATTGGAGGAGGCTTGTGTTAGTCTGCACCCTCCTAGAGTCCAGGACATTACAAGTGATATTGAGAATTAATGAGTGGGTGGGTTGATTGGCTACCAAACACATTAAAGTAAAAAAATGGGAGATTTTGGTCCTTGTTAAAGTGCCTCAGACCGGCATTCTTGTATATTTTTCTGCAGCATCCAACACGCCGTCTACAAGAAGAAGGTACTGTTTGAAAACGATGCTTTAGACCGAGTAAACACTTGACTGGTCCTAACTTTGTATAATCGAATAAGAATTTACTGTGATTTCTCGTTCACAAAAAACAGCACATCAAAGTGCTCTTACAAACTTCATGTCCATGGCAAGGTATTAAGATCATGCTTTGATCTCAGATCATGGCCTAATATGAGGGCAGAATAGGGACTTTCTTTACTCCAAAGCATCATATTATGGGCTCTTTCTGTGGGTCATGAGCTTGCTTGCAGACAACACAAATCATGTGATGTGAAAGCAAACTGTTAATAGGAACACACTCTGCACTGTGCCCTACATGTTGCTCTATTTCTAGACTTTGACATAAAATACAGCATCAGACAAAGCAATGAACATACAACAAAGAGCCAAAACATTATGTCCACTCATAAATGACATGATTAATGCTGGTTATCTCATGACAACAGCACATTTCGAGGTCAGGGATACAGTAGATGGAGAAACAGTCAGTTCTCTTAGTCGATGTGATGAATGTCAGACAAACTGTGAGGCGTCAAG
Organism: Crenuchus spilurus; assembly: GCA_036984385.1. Taxonomy (NCBI): domain Eukaryota; kingdom Metazoa; phylum Chordata; class Actinopteri; order Characiformes; family Crenuchidae; genus Crenuchus; species Crenuchus spilurus. The sequence goes on from BRDA01060018.1 coordinate 14,430, forward strand.
TAGGCCTGTTTTAAAAATGTTGTTGACCAATGTCAAATAAATAACTGATTAACAAACCCCAAAGCATGTGATTGTGTAAACTTCACACTACAAAGCAGCTTGGATTGTGTGTCTCTCCTCTCTTCCTCCAGACTCAGTGACACTGATTTCCAAATGAAATGCAAGATTAACTTTAAGCGATTTTTTGGGGAGCCATGTCACCTGCTGGTGTTGGGCCACGGTGTTATATCAAGTCCAAAGTCAGTGCAGCCGTCTACTAGACATTTTAGAGCACTTCCTGCTTCCATCTGCTGACAAGCTTTATGGAGATGCGGATTTTATTTATGCATCAGGACCTGGCACCTGGCCAAACTGCCAAAGGTAAAAATACCTGGTCTAATAATTAGAGCATCACTGCTTGATTGGCCAGTAAACTCACCTGACCTAAACCCCACAGAGCGTCTACGAGGTTTGTCAAGAGGAACATGAGAGACACCAGACCCAACAATGCAGACGAGCTGAAGGCCGCCATCAAAGCAACCTGGGCTTCCATACCACCACAACTGTGCCACAGGCTGATCACCTCTGTGCCACGCTGCACTGATGCAGTATTTAATGCAAGTTGCCCAAAGTACTGAGTGTACACTGTACATACTTTTATGTATAAAAAATATATTTTAATTGGTCTTATATAAATATTTTTTAATCACATGTAAAGTAATGACATAACATTGTCTGTAAAAGCTAACACCCCCGCTGGATGGGAGGAGAAAAATGTGTAGCTCCGCCCTTTGCCACGTGTTTTCAGTAACAAAACAGGCCATCTTCATGTTGTTTTTCTTGTCAAAACAGTCTTTACATCTACAGTATCAAACAGCTTGTTTCTCCTATGCTAATATTGACAATTTATTTTCTCCCCCCAGAAATTAGTGTTTACAATATTATTCTAGGTTACAAAGCCTTGGACGGAAGATGTCAAAGGAGGCAGGGTTGCCAGGTTTACAGATTTCCTGCCAAAATAGTTTGTTGGTGTGTTTTTTGCTGAAAGTGGAAATCCTGTGTGCAGCAGCTCTTTCTAGCTGTTAGCCAGCCAGCTGACACTAGTATAATCAGAAATACTGGACCTGTCTTGGTCTCGGCTTTTGATCTCTCCAAATTTATTTTGTGCTCTCAACCAAGTCCAGCGACCGGGCTGGAGTGAACTGAAGCTTTATGTCTTTTGCTCATTTCCGTCATTGACTGTGGAATGAATGTCAGAATGGGGCGAGGTAACCAAATGAGGAGGCATTTTACTAAATCACTACCAAAAGACTTTACTAGAGGATCTCTGAGATGGCAAAGCCTGTGCAGTGCTCCCAGTCAGCATTAGTCAGTATCTACCAACAGTGGCAGCACAGGGAGCACCAAAAGCCCATATTAGAATATTGGTCATAATGTTTTTGTGCATAAAATGACACTTTCCTCCTAAAAGATAAGCAAAACCCTAAGAAACAAAGGAAAATTTTGACCAATAGCTTGAAAGTTAATCAGCATCATACAATAAGGAATATTTCCGAGTTCCAGCTCTCTAGGAGGCCGAGCACCAATTTATACATCCCACTCATTTTGTTGCTATCTGAAACAGAAACAACACAGACTGCTGAACCAGCCTCTGCAGCGGCCGCCAAGGAGCCTACAGCAGCGTGATACAGCAAATCATAGTTCATTACATAAACAACGTGGTTTCCAAGTTCATAATCCAAATACAGCTCTGAGAAAGGCACAGTTTCAGCCGACTGTAACCGTGCGGCTCAATAACTCAGAGATGTGTCCGCTGACAATGCCACAGTACCAACTCCAACATACTGCAATTAATATTCAATGAGTTTACCATAATGAATAATGTTATATTCAAAGATTATACAAAAGGCTGGTGTAATTCAAACCACTGAGGATAAAGTATGAATACTGTTAGAGAGACAGAGAGAGAGACAGAGAGAGAGAGACAGAGAGAGAGAGAGAGACAGAGAGAGAGAGAGAGACAGATAAACAGAGAGAGACAGATAAACAGACAGAGAGAGACAGATAAACAGAGAGAGACAGATAA
>BRDA01060020.1:0-33763 GCA_036984385.1 Crenuchus spilurus
TTCTATTCTGAATAAAATATTAGATGTTGGCACCTCCACATCATTGCACTCAGTTTTTATTTACAATTTGTTTAGTGTCCCAACTTTTTTGGAATCCGGTTTGTAAATTTAGCCTGCATATGTGAAGAGCTTTATTTGTTTTTAAATATGTACCAGTGTGAATAGAAATAGAATATTTGCTGGCTGATAATACTAATACTGTAGCAGGTTTAAGTCATACAGGGTTGATACAGGATTCACAGTTTGATTGTCTCACAGTACTAGAAAAATTATTAACAACATTCATTTTATTTCTGAAGTGTAAACAATACAAAATAATGCCAATTTTGGTGTATTAAGCAAAAAGAATCTGCTGCAATTAAAAGTAATTACTAAGAATGTACAGAATTAACTAATGCAAGTTCAGCATAATATATAAATATAATATTTAAAATATAAAATATAAATTTTTATTAAGCATAAACAATGTAAAATAATGTATACTCTCCATGTATTAAAAAGAATCTTAAACATTTAAACAACAGCAATTCGAATGGAAAAAAACATGTAAGGCTACTAAGGAGGCTAAAAAGTGTGGTGTAGGATTGTCATTCAAGTGTAGGCTAAATAGATTGTGACCTCTGGTGGTCAAATAATACACTTGCAATAGATGGTATAATGAAGAGAATGCACATGTGGTAAAGTCTTTAATTTTTGCATTTGCATTGCGTTACTGTTTCACTGTATATCATGACACCCCTAGTTAGCACTTTAATATGGTCAGGTTCATGAATTTTGGGTTACATTAATTTTAGCCACTTCAAACTAGAAATCCTCCAGGAGTGTTTCTGTTTGGCAATACAAAGAGAAGCTTGTTTAACAGTACTCAACCATGTGCATTGAGCTTCTATGGAGAGTCAAGCCAGACTTGCATGTTACTACTGACTACTTTATGATTGCTGAAATTCTCCCAAACATTTTGTGGGACATTAAAGATATTTATTAATATTTGTTATTGGTTCTGCAGTAGAGGCTTCTGCTGCTGGGCTAGGGGAGCAATGCTAGAGGTACTAGCACCTTTGCACTTTTACGAGTTAATTGAAAATGAGTGGAATTGAACACAAAACCTTGAAAGCATATACCTTGAAAACAGTCTGTCTGAAGGGTCTAGAAAGTAAAGTACTTTGCTTTCATGAGGCCATGAAAACACATGTGCAAACAGCATCTCTGGCAACAGATGTCAGGCAAAATACCAGTTTCAGGGGTTGACTGACCTAAATACTGCAGGAAGTGCAGCCATCTTCAGCCTGGAGGCTTTCGCACCACACTGTTGATGTCAGGGGAGTGTATAAACGCAAAGTAAAGAGGGCTCAGCACCTCCACCCACTGGATGTGTACAGTGATGGAAAGGGAGGGCAACAAACAGAAGTTCAGATAGCAGACAGAGAGAGAGCTTTAAAAATAGGCCTACTGTGTAATCTCAGGAGTCACATGGGGTGATAGTTTTTATACTCACTTTCTGCAGTGTGCTGGACTGTTATCTCTGAATTTTTCTCAGATTTCACAGGTGGGCTTGAGTATGGCCCACTCCTAGTGCAGTGCCGTCTGTATTTTCACAGCCCAATGTGATCTGAAATTGCAATATGAAAAGCGAGCACATACTGTAACTATTTTGGATTAGCCCGGGTCAAATCATATGCGCATCACGTTAAATGGGTTGATTAGTGGGCGTTGGGGTGGAAAATATGTTTCACTCAGCCTTTCAGTTTGCTCACTTGGATTAACGTTTGGAGCCACAAATACTGGGCTGAATTTGGACACTGATGTTGTGTGGCATTCATCCAAATATAACCTTCCAACTCCACTCATATTTTACACAGAGATTCTACAGCCTCACAAAATTTTGGTGAATACTCTTTCTTATACTTTCTTAGCCTGTTTCTTGTTTAATAATATCAGTGAAATTATCTCCAGTTGATTTGAATAATTGTGACATTTTATGGTGTAGACTTGTTAAGTGTTGCTATTATTGCCACAAAGGGCAATTCCACCATTTTTTAAACATACCTAATTCTGTCATTTGGATTGATTTGTTGGGAGATAATTTATTGTAAAATAGTTTTACAACTCAAATGTAGACAAATATAAAAAAATACAACACAAATGTAGCCACTTCACTTACTACCCAAAATGATCAGTAAACCTGTATGGTACATGCCTACTGGGTTTGATATGTAATGTCTATAGTAGTAAAGCACTACTGTTGGGGACTGTTTTTTTCTTAAAATGTCTTGGAGAACATTTATGTATTTAGGATGGCACACTTGTACATTTGACATAAAATCAATTTTAATTTATTTTTTGCATCATAGTGATTTAATGATCCAGAATCAGACCTTCTTTAAGCAAGGGGTGATGGTCAAACTGTTTATCTTTGTTTATTTGCATGTTTACTTCAGGCCAGCATATAGGCTCCTGTTTTGCGAGTGTGTTAAGTGGACGCTGTGCTCAGGAGATGAGTGGACGCCTCACTAAAGCTCAGTGCTGCTGTGATAGAGGTCGCTGCTGGGCTAGAGGGACAATCCCAGAGATGTGCCCGATCCGAGGAACTGGTAAAGCCTCCACTCTCTCAGCATTTTAGCATTTCTGCATTCACAGTTGTATGTAAAAGTATGTGTTGTTGATTTTCTAAGTTCACACACCCTGTACAGAGAGTAACCTTTTGCATATATTAATGGACAATGACTTTATTTGCTGAATGAACCTATTGGGGTCATTAAATAAAAATCCTTATAAGGTTATGGCATATGCACTCACCTCAAAAGGGCTCTCTTAGACAGATAAACATGAACCTATTGGTGCCATGTCTAATGGCTGGAATGGACTAGAAAGTTATAAACCTCTCTAGCATTGAGCTATGGAGCAGTGAAGCTGTGTTCTCTGGAATGATGCTCCATCCAGTACTCTCCACCAACTCTTTAATACCCATGACTGTAAGAAGCAAGTAGGTGAAAGTAGGTGAAACAAACACAGCTCTCAGCACTTCTAGTCATCTCATTACTTCAGACATGGTGGACTGGTCTCGACCACAACCTCACCCCAAGACCTAAGAGTCTAAAAGAGGTTGAGACAGAGGTGAAATGAGACCACTCATTTATGGTCTCCAGAAAGGTATTGAGTGCTAGTAATGTGATGGTAAACTTATCAAATAATAAAATAAATATAAATATTTGTAAAAATAATTTTTAGTTGGTAAATTTGCTCCAAATTCCTGTCATTTTTATGCTATTATTATCCAAATTCCTGTAAAATGTTTATTTAATTTCATAAGTTCAGTCGTGGGGGGCACGGTGGCTTAGTGGTTAGCACGTTCGCCTCTCAGCGCTGGGGTCTTGGGTTCGATTCCCCATCTGAGCGGAGTTTCCATGTTCTCCCCGTGTCTGCGTGGGTTTCCTCCGGGGTCTCCGGTTTCCTCCCACAATCCAAAAACATGGAGGTCAGGTGAATTGGGTGCTCTAAAAAAAAAAAATTGTCCGTAGGTGTGTGTGTGTGTGTGTGTGTGTCACCCAGCGATGGACTGGCGCCCTGTCCTGGGCTTGGTTGAATAGTGTAATGCCCTGCCCTGCGCCCAGTGAGGGGGTGGGGGACTAACCGCGACCCTAATAAGGATTAAGCGGGTGTGATAGTGAATGAATGAATGAATGAAGTTCAGTCGTTTTCAGTTAGAAATGTGCAAACAATTAACAACTGGTCAATGTAAGGAAGGCTTTTATTGAAGAAATAAATACAACTTAAACAATACAGATACAGATACAGATATACTTTATTGATCCCTTGCGGGAAATTAGATCCCAGCCTCAGCTGGCAGGGCAGCCGTTTAACACGGTGCCAATACTCTGTGGGTATAACATATAGACATGGAAGGGATAATACCAAGCACGTATCACACAAGCACTGGGGAATAATCAATGGTCAACAACATGCTCCAACACAAGGGAGGATTTATACAATTCATAGTGACAGACAAATGGGATAGCAGGGTAGGAAGCAGACAAGACACACATGAAGCCACTGATGGCAGAGCATGACATGACTACGAACTGAAGGTGGTGTCACAGAGACAGGATGTAACTGAAACAACACATGTACATGGCACATTATACACAGAAAACATGACAGATGGAGAACGGACACGGCAGTGGTGGGGATGTGACAATTCTATATAATAATAATTGGGGAAGCAGAAAAAAAACCAGAAGAATTAATAAAGTTAAGGTTTCTCTGTAGGTGTCATTATTGTCTGAGGATGCACACTGGAAGCTTTTAGTCATGTATTAAACATTGCCTCAACTTTATGATTTGGTTAGCAAATAGTGCTAACCATAGCAGTACAGAGAAGGATTTTGTATTGAATGATGTAATTTATAAGTATGAAGGCTGTAAATGCTGCTTTATGTTAACATTTCTTTTGTCATCAGGACATAACTGTAAAGCAAAAACAGGTATTACCTTTTTCTGTCTACATCATAAAAAATCTACAGAAAATAGAAGTAGACCATGTGCAAAGTAAAGCTCAGGTGAAGAGAGATAATGGTCTGGATAATGGTGATGTACGAATATGACAAGCTCATATCAGTGTTTGGTTTCTGGTCTGTGTTACAGATGATCATAAGTCACTGAATGTCTTTGTGTGTGTCTTTCAGATGAATTTCACAGGATGTGTTTAGAGACATCAGCAGTGGGAGGATATCCAGATCTGGACACTGGCATTTTAGGGGGCAGAGTACCTCAACAACCCAATGGATTTGATTCCACTTTCAATGGAAAGACACTTTATCCAGTTAATGGGAATGGTCACATATATCCTCAAATTCCACAAATCCCACAGTTTCCTCACATCCCTCAGACTCCTGTGAATGGAAATGGCAATGGACAGAGACCACAAGGACCTGTTGGTGAGCTGAACACATCACACACTTGCACTTTAGCATTTTGGCATAAAGACTTTTCAAGGCATTCATATTTTAATCTTCAATTTAGGGAATATTTCCAGAAAATGTATTCAATTAAATGTATAGTGAATGAATGAATATATTTAAACATCTTGAACAGTTTTTTTTTTTTTTGACTGCAGTTACAGTTGAAGATTATTACAATATCCAGTTGTTTTAAGAGTGCCTGGGAGGCCCACAATATGTAACAAATTGCATAATATTAATTCATTTATGTGGAAATGAGAAGAAAGTATTGACTGTGGATAAATACTGAGGTATATGGTGGGAGAAATGATAAAATATACATTTTGTTCAAAATTATTGTAGAGGAACGTTAATAGTAATTAATTTTATTTAATATATCTTCTAAGCTTCACTTAAATATACATAACCAGCCCAAATGTGCTTCTGTTCCAGTTAGCCTAAATGAGACCATCAACAAATGTTTGCTGATACCCAGTTTGTGTCTGAATGGACGCTGCATCCGTGTGGGGTCTGGTCACCGTTGTGAATGCAATGCTGGCTACAGAGTGGACAGCCAAGCAGAGTGTTCAGGTAATAATGCTAAAAACATGATTATGTGCTGATTTACAGTGAGTGAACAAGAGTTCTGTTAAGTCTTTTAGATGAGAAATTTTTAGGGTTTTTTTTTCTTTCACAATTTCATTAAAGGTGACATACCCATATTTCTACAAGCTTCCACAGTGTGCTAGAGGACCCAATTAAATGTGCATGATTAAGGGCCATGGCACCATTTCTCACTTTTTTAAATAGCTATATTACTAACTACTGGTTTAAGTGCCTGTTGTTTTCTCATCCCACCCCTCTCTTCAACACGGTCATTTCAGCCAATGAAGAAGTGCTAATGTCATCTCTCCCCTCCTCCGTTAAATTTCTGAATGTAATTTGAATAAGCTGACTTCAGCTTCATGTAGAATTCACCACAAAACACATAAATCAGAAGAAACAGCAAAATAAGCAGAAATGCTGGTAGACTTTTGAATAAAATTGTCAACATTCAAGTTGGAACAGGATATTCAGATAAGAAGCTAACTTTGCTTAGTTTTATAAGAGCATAAGTCACCAGAAACAGCAAAAATCAATAGCATCACAGCAGAGATCAGCAGAAATCCACAGTAATAATTATGTTTCCTTATCTGCATTGTCACAGTCAGTATTCATCCCACTTTTAGGAAAAGTTTTGTTTTTACAGTACTTATCCATTTTGGGGGGAAAAAACACTTAAACTCAAAGTGATTATCACCCATGAACAGGTTCAGTTCTGTGCAGAAAATCTCAGGCTTGGCTTTCTCACCCTAAAAGAAGCAAAATGGTGTAGCCTATTTCTCATTCTAATGAATCCTGTTACTACACAAAAAGGGCAGCCCTGGCCAGGTGGTTAGGAATATGTTTTTGTGACTGGAAGGATGCTGGTTCGATCTTCATACCTTTGAGCAAGGCATCTAACCCCCAACTGCTGCCCGGATAGGGGATAGGTCTGGATAGGACCCTTCAGGCACATGTTCTCACAGCCTAGTGTGTTCACTAGTGTGTGTTTCACTGCATGAATGGGTTAAATGTGGAGGTTGTGTGTGTGCAATCACATTGCAAAAAGATGAATCTAATCAAATCTAATCTAAGGGGAGCCAAATTCTGAATGACTTGTTGATTGTCATGTTTTCGTACCTAGGCCTGCCAGAAAAAAAAAAAAAAAAAACTTACAGAGTTAGTTTACAGGTTGGAATTCATTCCAGATAGCCTACAAAAAATTTATGAGTTTTTCATAATATGTCCCCTTTAATAGTGAAAACAGTGGAGGTTTTGCATTTAAATAAGGAAGGTAACATGAATAGTGGCATCAATTTCCTTGTGATATAATGCCGAGTTCTGGCTCTTAATGATTTCTGATCATGAATTGAAATGTGCTCCCTTCATTATAACACTATTCCTGGTTTTTATTGTATAATCAACAGACAAACCTGTAAACTGAGACTAGCCTCCTGCTAATGGTATAAGAATTAGAATTAATGACTAAAACATCCATAGTTATAACTGTAGATGACTGCACTTTTGTAGAATAATGGACTCTAATCATCTCTTTCTCTATGTTCTGTGTTCCAGACATAGATGAGTGCATTTCTGACCCCTGCACAAACGGAGACTGTGTAAATACTGCTGGCTCTTATTACTGCAAGTGCCATACAGGCTTTCACAGGCCTCCAGGCAAGCAGGCCTGCTTTGGTGAGTCTCTAGCACCTGCTAGATTTGATGTGTTTTGATGGATTAAGGAGCTTTTTAAAGAACTTTTATCTGGAAATTCCACTTCTAAAAAGAAAACTACTTAAATACAGGGTATTCCACTATAAAACAGCTTGGATCAACTTGTTATAGACCCAAATGTGTTTCACAGAGACCGTTGATTTTGTTAATGAAAAGCATACGGTTATGTTGAAAGTGAGCTTCTGAAATGAATTTCTTTTTACATTTTTTTGATGAATTTATGTTGATTCATGTAATGTTTCTTGTAAAGGTAAATTGCATCTCTGGTTGCATAATAAAGATAAATGTGCTGTCATTTTCTCACCATAACAAGCCTGATCATTATGGAAAAAGTGTGTTTGGGCTTATTTGTAAGTATCCTGTAAGCTCTTCCTGTAGTTGTGATGAAGCTGAGGTGGTGTTGTGTGCCTCCCGGCAGACAATGATGAATGCCTCAATAACGGCATGCTTTGTCAGAATGGCCGCTGTCTCAACACGGCAGGCAGTTTCCGGTGCATCTGCAATGCAGGCTTCCAGCTCACGTCTGATGCCAGGAACTGTGTGGGTAAGACCAATCCACCCTCTTGTTATACCTGCTAAAGTCCCTCTTCCACTTTAACTCTTAAATGCATATCTTTAGCCAGTTGTGGCCTCATTTCCCCCCTCAGCCTTATAATTTATTCATTTTGTATCACTTTATCCCACCTCCCTAGTCATGCTCTACTTTTTTGTTTAATCCCATAAAGTCTGGCTTCTATTACACACTTTTATGCTTTGAGAAAAGCTCAGTTAGTTGGCATTGTAGTCCACGTAATTGCTGAATTATGTTTTAGTCGATAATAATTCTGCATTTGTGTGGTCACTGCATGGTAAACTAGTAAATATGACTCTGTGCCAGTGCTTGTTTGAGTATGTACGAACAACATATAGAAAGCATACATTGCAAAATATCCAGTGAAATAAATCACTGAAGCTACTAGAGTTAACTAGATTAAAGGGTACATTTTCTCATGTATGTAAACATGACTTGCAGGAAAATTCTCAATTTTTCCTGGGGGAAAGCGTGAAAGTTTGCAGTAAATAATATATATTTTTGTTGAAATAGTTTTACTATTAGAAGTGCATAAGAATGTAGAATTAGGTGTGTTTGATATAGCCTACTTGATGGATAAGGTGTACTTATTACTAATTGAAAAATATCAATAATTGCATCACAATAAATTACATAAATATAACAAAATACAGTGTATCACAAAAGTGAGTACACCCCTCACATTTCTGCAGATATTTAAGTATCTTTTCATGGGACAACACTGACAAAATGACACTTTGACACAATGTAAAGTAGTCTGTGTGCAGCTTATATAACAGTGTAAATTTATTCTTTGCTCAAAATAACTCAATATACAGCCATTAATGTCTAAACCACAGACAACAAAAGTGAGTACACCCCTTAGTGAAAGTTCCTGAAGTGTCAATATTTTCTGTGGCCACCATTATTTTACAGAACTGCCTTAACTCTCCTGGGCATGGAGTTTACCAGAGCTTCACAGGTTGCCACTGGAATGCTTTTCCACTCCTCCATGTCGGCATCAGGGAGCTGGCGGATATTTGAGACTTTGCGCTCCTCCACCTTCCGCTTGAGGATGCCCCAAAGATGTTCTATTGGGTTTAGGTCTGGAGACATGCTTGGCCAATCCATCACCATTACCCTCAGCGTCTTCAATAAAGCAGTGGTCATCTTATATTGAGTTATTTTGAGGGAAGAATAAATGTACACTGTTATATAAGCTGCACACAGACTACTTTTCATTGTGTCAAAGTGTCATTTTGTCAGTGTTGTCCCATTAAAAGATATACTTAAATATCTGCAGAAATGTGAGGGGTGTACTCACTTTTGTGATACACTGTATATGTAATGTTTGATATTATGGCAATTTTACACTTTTTTTTCCTACATTGTAAATGCATACTGAAGTCATATAGACTATGAAGGAACACATAAAGAATCATGTAGTAAAATAAAGTGTTAAACAAACCAAAACATGTTTTAGATTTTAGATTCTTCAAAGTAGACACACAACTGATGTCTCAAACACATTAAGAGGGCAAAAAATGCAAGTCATGAACTCTTGACAAGACACAGCTGTTAACTGAAAGCCATTCCAGGTGACTACCTCATAAAGCTGACTGAGAAAATGCCAAGAAAGCTGGCATCTAAGCAATAGGAGCTTTCTTTGAAGAATGTAAAATATAAACATATTCTGGTTTGTTAAAAACGTTTTTGTTTATTAAATAATTCCATATGTATTTCTTCATAGTTTGGATGACTTTAGTATGAATCTACAATGTAGACCATTTTTAAATAATGAAAAACCACTCAATGTCCAGATTGTGTACTGTATGTTGTGTCCCTGAACAGTAATTACCTAAAACATGTACAAACCGTTCCTGGAACCCATGCACATAAAGAAACAACTTGCACAATGCTATGGTTTTTACATGGTTTTCTAGTTACCCCATCAATCCGCCAACACATTTTCACCACATTGACTAATCTTTGAGACTAGATCTGAATGCAGTGTGAGCGGGCTAATAGAAGTTTTTTATTGGTGAATTCTAGAGTCCCCCTTTAAGCTCACTTCACAGTCCTTTCATTTAACCATCATTTTACCCATAGTTCCACATCAGCCTTCCTATTCACAAAGGCTGTACCTAGCCTCACTGGCACTGTTAATGTATGCTCAGAGCCACCAATTCCATATTTACACATGTATAAATGTGTAAATATGAGTGATCCATTATATTAAACATTAAATAATGGCATGAGTTAGAGAGTAAATAATAATAATCATCTGGATTTATTTTGTGTGATTATATTATATTTATTCCAGTTTCTCCCAAGGCTTGTTCCATAACTAGTTGGCTATCATCAGTGTAGCCTGTGTTTTTAATTTCATTTATGTTTTTTCCTTGCAGACCATGACGAATGTGCCATAACAAACATGTGTCTGAACGGCATGTGCATTAATGAAGATGGCAGCTTTAAATGCGTGTGCAAACATGGCTTCACACTAGCCTCTAGTGGGCGCTACTGCACGGGTATGATTTAATGAACATTACAACACATGCTTTACAAATGTCCTTAAAGCTGTCTTAAATATGTTACATATCAAACATGATTTATTTATAATTATTTACTCATTAAATTACTTCAAAAACATGTTTAACAGGTGACTTCTTACACACAAAACATGATTTGATTTTCATGTGGGTGAAAATGCAACATTAAAATGTTTGGTGTGCAAAAAGTCACCTGTTAAACAGGTGTTCCGATTAATTTATTGTTGTCCAAATAAATTGTTTATTATGTACCAGCCTTTAGACTTGAAGTCATGCAGCAGAGATTTGACTCAGTTTATAAAAGGTTTCATAAGCTATGAACAGGTTTACAGTTACAGAATATTGAACTAAAATGCTAGATATTGTATGAGTGTGATGTGTTTGAAATGTATCAGTGATGAACTTAACATTAAATAAATGTCCTTGGTTCCAGCATTGTATTCCTAGTTGCTCATTTCTAACTAAAAAATAACTCAGCCAGTTTACATTGTTTTCTGTGTAGTTATAATAATTTTTACATGTTCAGACCAAAGGTATTATATAATTTCTGGGGCAGTACTTATCATGTAACGGGGGTGGAACCCTGAACATCAACAGAACCTTTAGCTAGGGAACATAATTGTACCAGTTTTTGTCAAATTATATTGACTGTACTCACCCTGCCTTTGCCTCGAGATGTTTATTTATTTTTTCTGTTTAAAAGAGCTATGAAATGGTACAAATAGTTTCCTTTCATCTGGAAAATTGAATGAAAGGAACCTTTAAGGTACACATTTGGTTCACATTTGGCCATGTTGTACCTTTATGATTACATTTACATTGTTTACTGGACTAAATGTGCATGTGCAGCCTTTTTTGACAGTGGATGATATATTTAAAGTTATATGAAATGCTCATTCTTGTAGATATTGACGAGTGCCTGACCCCAGGCATCTGTTTACATGGGCGGTGCATAAACACAGAGGGCTCCTACAGGTGTGAGTGCTTAGCAGGACTGACTGTTGGGCCTGATGGACGCTCATGTGTAGGTAAGGACAAACAGAACATAAGTACATAAGTGTAAAAATAGATGTACATATTGTGTGGATATTGTTAGATCTGTGGGTATGAATGAATGTCAAGTGTGTTCTTCTTGATTTTTGTAGCCTGGTAGTAAGCCAGAAGTGCATCATACATTGAGATGCAAGCAAACACTGACTCATCCATTTTTAGCCTTCAGATACAAGCTTGCATGCAGACCTGTCCCATGTACAGAATACACAAATCCTGATTGTTCTGAAGAAAATGCTGTACTTGTAAACACACTTAAGGCACATACTCACAATAACATGCTCTCACCCACTTGAACCCATTCCTCCACTTTCCCCAAATTGTGTGACGTCAACAACCTGTTTGCAATTTACTCTGAAAACTGAGCCAAGACTTCCATTGCCAAACTGCCTCTGTAGTCTTAAAGTATATGACTCACACAGAGTCACTGTTATGGGAACTCTCTCTCTGTCCTTATCACGGGAGCATTTTCAATAGCTGAAGGAAACGTCTCACTAGAATTACTCTTTTGATTTCTTATTAATTCCATCTGAGCTCACTCTGAGCATATTAGGCCCAAACTGTTATGTTTTATTGTGTGATTAGTTGGGTAATGTGTTTTGACTTGCACAGATGGATGGATGCACTGCAAAAAAAAAAAAAAATCAACCCAACTTAAAATTTGTTTTTTGAGGTCATTAAACTTGAATTTCACCCAGCTCAAACATCTTAGTTTAGCCAAAAGTTCTAAATCATCATTTTAGTTCTGCGTTAGTAAACGTTATGTTACCAATGACCTTTTCCTTTATATTGGCTACCAGTTATAGACAGCTGTAACATCACCTGGGTTTGAACTCATGATCTCCTGATCAGGTGACATTTAGACAGTTGCATAACTCACTATCACAAAAGTACAGGTTAAACACAGCACATAAAAACATGTCGTTATAATGTTAAAACAAATTTAGGCTTGCTTAATTGACTGTGAATGGAGCATTTTTCTTCATGTTCACCCTGAATGACTGTGAGTTCAAATCCAGAAACTGGTACTCAAGACGAGGACATAATGTAACTGTGATAAAAAAATCTAAGCTGGTGTGGAAATAGGATACAAATATGTTGTATTTTACAATATTTGCCTAATTAACTAACTACTAAGAACTAAGAAGTTTGAGTTGGGTGGACCTCAAACTGAATTAACTCAGACATAATGACATCATTTTAAGTTGGGTTGACTTTTTATTGTTTACAGATTGATAGATGTGATAGCTGGATGGTTATCTGGGTGATGGATGGATATATTGGACATGTTCCCAATATTCTCTTCACTGTTATTCAAATGTCATTTAATGCTAAAGGATGTGTGAAGTCATTTATTTATTTATTGTGAAGGCATGTATTTTTCTTCTCTTCTTTCTGCGTACAGACACACACTTGCGAAGTACCTGCTATGGAGCAATTAAAAAAGGAGTGTGTGTGCGGCCTTTCCATGCAGCGGTCACCAGGTCAGTGTGCTGCTGCGCCAGTGCAGATTACAGCTTTGGCGAGCCCTGCCAACCCTGCCCAGCCTTAGACTCAGGTACGTCTTAAATTTCTACCCCATATAATGCCCTTGCCAAACTTAACACATATATACACCATGCTGTGACTGCTTTCATTAATTGAGTGATGAAATTTGTGAGTTTGTTACTGTCTAGAAAAAATGGGAGTTGCTTTATAGCTGAGCAGATTTTGTTTTTATTGCGAGGAAACTTTAGAATGCAGACAAACTTTATGAGAGTGTTTATCCATACGTTTCCATTTTGCATTCATCCAAAAAAGTGCTTGTGTGCATATGCCTGTGTCAGTTAAAATAATGAACTCCATTATGGTTGGTTCTTTAACTATGGTGTGCATACCCTCAGGAGTATGCCAAGTGATGTACATCAGAAGATTAAGTCATGTACTGTTCATTACAGCTACACAGGTGCTTCCCAAATATAATGCTGTGTTGGATTCTACATTTTACTCCATGGCACATTAATTCATCACGTATCATATTTCTTTTAAAGGAATAGCTCACCCACAAATGATGGGACAGTAATGAGTCCATCTAAGCTATATGGGCAAACAGATTATAGCTGGCTGTAGTAGATCACTTGTAACTATTTAGTCCTCAGGAGTAGACTTTCAGTCAAAATTGTGATAAATTTCAATGTTCAGTAAATGTTATTTTCTGCTTCTGTTTTCTAGCTGAATATAATGCCTTATGTCGAAGTGGGATTGGCTTTGCCATTGATGGAACAGGTAATCCTCATAGTTGTGGTAACCTTCACAAGCCCATGTATATGTGTCAGTTTAAGATTTGCATGATGAGAAGAATTTGTTTAAATTCTTAGTCAAAGAGAAGTACCTTAAAATGCTGTTTTGCTCACAGACATTAATGAGTGTGCCCTGGACCCTGATATCTGCCCTAATGGAGCATGCGAGAATCTGAGAGGAGGCTACCGCTGTATCTGTAATGTAGGATATGAAACTGATCAGACTGGCAAAACCTGCCTGGGTAAGTGCATGCATCAATTCACAACTGATAGCTGCTACACTGTATTGATCATAGAGATGGACACAATACATCACATTGCTATGAACAGACATTATTGTGATGCACAGTATTGGTCACAATATTTAGTGTTATGTACTGCCATGTTAAGAAAGTTTATTCAGAAACTGTGTAAGTAAGTTTTCTTTTATTCAGCATTTGACCTATGCTTCAGCGCTACATCCAGTCAAGCATGGCCTCTTATGCTTTTTTTGGGCTGTTCAAACTAATTTTCTCCTGAGGAGAAGGAAAAGCTGCAGAGAGCTGCACTTGGGAGAAAGCCTCTTCTACACCTCTTATTAATGATGCATGCACTTGTTCAGCATTCCCAAAGTACTAACAGTATCAACAGCATGTTCAGGATACCTTATTATGATGTAAGTTACAGGGTTACAGGGTGTTTTTAAAACTAATTTTAAAGGAAATTTAAGACTAAACTTGCAATGGAAAGGATCTTACATACTCTCTGTGCTTCCTTCTCTGCATGTGCAATTCCACTGATCACCAAGTTTGAAACACCTTCAACATGCAGTGCAGTTTGCTTCATAAGCATTTCCAGGTACTGGTTTTAACCACCACAAGTAATCATTATTCTCAAGTTATTTTTTTTTTACCTTTTTTTGCATTTTCCCATTTTCTATAGAATAGCTGGCAGACTGGCTTATACAGCCTTATTTTAACAATTTTTTTAAATGTTTCAAGACTTCTTTAAAGAATATGGCCAGTACCAGTGCAACACACATTAACGCACCACCAGCACATCAATGTCACTGCAGTGCTGAGAATTATCCACCACTGACACAACACCTGTTCTGTGTTACCATACTGCCATATCACCCAGTCCTTATCAGCGCAAGACTTATACTCACTGTGACTTCTACAAGGTGGACCAAAAAGGTAGGTGTATCTAATGGAGTGGACAGTGCATAAAATTAAAACACAGTGATTAAAAACTCCAGCAGCTCTCTTGTCACTCGTACCAGTGCAACATTAACACACCACCAGCAGATCAGTGTCACTTCAGTGCTGAGAATTATCTACCACCGACATAACACCTGTTCATTGAATCATTGAAGAACAGGACAAAATTAGGATAACAAAATACACATAGAAACAGATGGACTACAGTCTAATAATAAAACTACAAAGTGTATGTATATTGTCAGTGTGGAGCTCATAAAATAAACAGTGACATACAAGGTATGTGTACCTAATGAAGTGGTCATTGAGTATAGCTGAACCACTCTACATATTACTAAACTCTACATGTTTTTAGACTGGAATTATTGTGCATAAACCTTCACCATTAGTGCCTGGATTTCAGCTTTGTTAACCAAAGTGAGCAGTTCTCATTCCTGCTGAATGAAGTGCTGATGATTCACTTATTCAGTGTTTTACCCAGAAAGGAGAGTCACTCTGGTTTCTTTCCATTTCGAGGAAAAATCAAGACAAGGGATTAGGTTCTCCACCGAAAAAAACAAGGCAGTCTTCCAAGTCTCCCTCACTCCTCTAAATTCTATCTTTGAACAGTCAAAACACTTTCTCAATTACAGAGAAACACGTGTGCTGCACTCTTTTCAGGAGTCTGACTCAGCTCTGTTTCACCAGCAAGACAAATTGCCTTTCACTCAGATTGAAATGACATCATGTTAGGAGTTTGGCGGAGTAAGACGGACAGGAAGTTGAGATGTAGTACAGTACACTGGAATCACAGTGCCAAAGTGAGATGGCCCAATGGCACTAAAGGGAGGACAGGAGAGCAAGCAGTAGACAGAAAGATTGTTCTTCCAATTCTCTCTGCTTCTACTGCAAAACCAAGAGCCCTGCTTAGTACATGTTAACATAACTCAAAACATAAGGTGTTTTTTTTTTGTTTGCAACTATTTACAACAATATTTTATTCACAGATGGTTATTTGATTTGGCCAAATCTATATATCTTAAATCAACTTTGGTGAAATGTTTCAAAAACAATGCATTTGTTTACATTTCTTAAGTACAGACTAAAAATTGTTGCACTAAAATATGTGCTAAATAAAAACATGTATTTCCTGTTGCACTTACTAAAGTAATGAACAAGCTACATTGGGCCTGTGATTTTTATTGAAATAAGAACAGCCTGGACATGTTAATGTAGATTTTATGAAGCACAGAGAGGCTCTAAAACCTTTTAAATGCATTAAATACTGTAAGCATCTGCTTTTCATGTCACATTTCTGCATTCTTCTTACCCATGTCTTGGACAAAACCAAAATCATCAGAGCTCTGCAGTCTGAGACTTTAAGGGCCAGCCATAAATTCCAGAAACAATCTTTCTGATCTCTGGTAATAATTTTGTTGTACTGTAAAAGCCGGCCTGCTGCTCCTAGGCTGTCTTATGCTTTCAATAAAGAATTTTACAGAATATGATTTCAATTTGGTGCAATTAGGTTATGCTTTCTGTGCTAGTTTCACTCCAGTGAATCAAACATTTGATGTCCCTGGCATTGGAAACTGTAGAGCTAATACAGTCATGAGAAGAATAATAAGTATAAACTAAATGAAATTGAGCTGAAATTTACAACTTAATGGCAGAGCTAAAAGTTAAAAAAATGCATACCTCACTGTGATTTTATCACAGTCTTGAAATAGCTATAAAATAATTTTCTTCTGAAAAAAGGAATGTCTTGTCATGGAAAGTATTCATTTTAATGGATGACCCAAAATTTTCAGCAGTACTGCACTGTTATCATGTGATTATGTAATAATTGGAACAGGTTTAATGAATGAGTGAACATATTCCCTGTTTGATTACATTAAAGATGGAGTAGTTGATTTGGTAGAAATTAGTAAGCTACTTTTTTTTAAAATCCAAACGAAAAAGTCCCATCCCATGCTTTTAGTCCTCCTTCTAAAGTCACACCCCTAACACACAAGTTTACAGAGAGAGTTTACAACAGTATCCACCTACCTCATTGTCTCATTTACGTTTAAGAAAACACTTAACATTATCATAATACAGACATCAATCATTTACACGCACAGATTACAAACTAAATACAGTACAAGTTAAACGTTTAGAGGTTTTTAATTTTTTTTAAATGGTCTACATTGTAGAATAATACTAAAGTCATCCAAACTATGAAGAAATACATATGTAATTATTTAGTAAACAAAACAGTGTTAAACAAACCAGAATATGTTTATATTTTACATTCTTCAAAGTAGGCACCTCTTGCTTAGATGGCAGCTTTCTTGGCATTTTCTCAGTCAGCTTTATGAGGTAGTCACCTGGAATGGCTTTCAGTTAACAGCTGTGTCTTGTCAAGAGTTCATGACTTGCATTTCTTGCCCTCTTAACGTGTTTGAGACATCAGTTGTGTGTCTACTTTGAAGAATCTTAAACATATTTTGGTTGTTTAACATTTTTAAGTTTACATTACATTACATTACATTTAGCGGACGCTTTTATCCAAAGCGACTTACAATAGTATAAAAGTACAAATGCAAAAAATACTAAAGTTAAATAATTAACATTTCAATATCGAATGTTGAATGCATATCAGTACTCATGGGGAATAGTTGGGATCACTAGAGCAGGTGCTCTTTGAAGAGCTTGGATTTTAGGAGTTTCTTGAAACCAGTGAGGGACACCTCCGCTCTAGTGGTGGTAGGCAGCTTGTTCTACCATCTGGGAACTACCTAGGAGAACAGTCTGGATTGCTTTGTGTGAATGTTAGGCAAAGCAAGGCGACGTTCAGTGGAGGAGCACAGCGACATAAGCTTTTAGGAGTGAGTGCAGATAAGAGGGAGCCTGCTCTGTCATCACCTTATAGGCGATCGTGCAGGCTTTGTGTTTGATCCGGGCAGCAATCGGAAGCCAGTGTAGCTCAATGAGCAGTGGGGTGACATGTGCCCATTTTGGATGGTTAAAAACCAGACGTGCTGCTGCATTCTGGACCATCTGTAGTGGTTTAATAGTGCAGGCTGGGAGGCCTGTTAGTACAGCGTTGCAGTAATCGAGGCGTGAGATAACCACAGCTTGTACCAAGAGTTGAGTGGCATGTTGCGTTAGGAACAGTCTGATTTGTCTGAAATTATAGAGCACAAAGCGGCAGGACCTTGCAACTGAGGCCACATGATGTGTGAATGAAAGCTGGTCATCAAACATAACCCTGAGGTTCCTAACAACCTTTGATGGAGAGAGTGAGAGAGTGTTGATTGTCAAGGTGAGGTTGTGTTGAACCGACTGTTTTGCGGGGAAGACCAGTAGTTCAGTCTTTGAGAGGTTGTTGTAGGTGGTGATCCTTCATCCATGAGGATATATCTGAGAGGTAGTGAGATATCCGCGCCGTGATGGAAGAGTCATCATCAGGCGGGAATGACAGATAGAACTGAGTATCATCAGCAAAGCAATGGTAGGAAAAGCCATGCGAGCGGATAACTGGTCCCAGTGAGGTGGTGTAAATGGAAAAAAGAAGGGGTCCCAGTACCGAGCCTTGGGGCACTCCGGTGGACAGTGAGTGCGAAGAGGACAGCTGTCCTAGCCATGACACTTTAAATGAACGCTGAGCGAGGTAGGATCTGAACCATGATAGTGGTGTATCTGAGATACCCATGTGTGAAAGCATAGATAATAGGAGGTTGTGATTGACCATGTCAAAAGCTGCTGACAGGTCCAGCAGTATGAGCACTCAGGACTGTCCGGTAGCTCTGGCAGTTTTTAAGGCTTCTGTGACGGACAACAGCCGTTTCAGTAGAGTGTCCCTTTTTAAACCATATTGGTTACGATCGAGATGGTCGTTCTGGGTGAGGGTGAGTTTACTACATGATTCATTATGTGTTCCTTCATAATCTGGATGACTTCAGTATTAATTTACAGTGTAGGAAAAAATAAAATAAAATAAAAACATTGAATAAATAACTAAATAAATAATACAATAACATTGTATCCAAACTTGGTGACTGGTATTGTAAACACAGCTACCCAACTTACAGCTTTACAAATGCAGCTACACTGGCTACATAATTCAATAAAATATCAACCCCCCACATACACAAAACAATCAGAAAATGACCTGTCTAGTAGAAAAACAGCATCCATTGTCTGGCTTTCCAGGCCTTTTTGTTTAGCAATGCAGGCATCATAACTTTCTCATGTGTGTTTGTGTGTATATGTGTGTTTAGGCAGTGAGGTTAATAGGAAAGCAGACAGACATAAAGGCCATCCAATCATTTTGTTTGTTCTGAGTCTTTACAGCTCTGTGGCCCATATAGAAAACAACTCATGCCGTCAGTTGTTTAATTTGCTAATTGCTATTGGAATGTAAAGTTTTTCAAGAAATATAACAAAAACTGCTCAAATCAGCTACTCTGCCTTTAACTTTGCAGCAAATGAGCTGCTAACAACTCTGTTCTAAAGTGTTCAACCTTTTGTATAATGTCTAAGAGGAGTGTTGTCATCTATATTTTCTCTTTGCAGATGTTGATGAATGTCTGGTGAACCGACTCCTCTGTGATAATGGCCTCTGCCGGAATGTTCCAGGCAGCTACACCTGTACCTGCCCCAAGGGCTATGTCTTCAGACAGGACTCAGAAACATGTGAAGGTGAGCTGAAGTTGACATCTTGTGGAGGGCTCTTTCTCATGCCTAGAGGAATCTTATACAACCTCATTAAAAAAAAAGTTGGCACAGAATACTTATCAGATGTCAGTACCGGTGCCAGGCATGTGGGTACCCTAAGCACAAATGCTTTGTTTGCCCCATGCCATCCTGCCTCCATCCAGCACACATGTATTATCTGTCCAGGGGGTGCGCAGCAAAGCTTTAGGTGGTGAACCGATCAACAAATGAGGCCCCACACACAGTGCGTAGGCCACGCATGTGGAGTGCTGGCCCTGTCAGATGTTGAAAATTGAGACATTTTACAATTTTTTGAAAAAAATTACCTAATTTAGAACTTAATGACAGCAACACATCTCAAAAATGTTGATACAGGGCCATGTCTACCATTATATAGCATCCCCTTTTTTAACAACAGTCTGTAAATGTCTGGCAAGTGAAGAGACCAACTTATGCAGATTTGGGAGAGGAATGTTGTCTCATTCTTGTCTGATATAATATTCTAGCTGCTCAACTGTCCTGGGTCTTCTTTCCTGGATTTTACATTTCATGATGCACCAAATGTTTTCTATTGGTGAAAGGCTGGACTTTTTTGTTGATTTGGATGCAGTATGTGGTTTAGCATTGTCTTGCTGAATTATACAAGACCTTCCCTGAAAGAGACATTGTTTGGATGGGAGCATTTGTCGTTCTAATACCTCTATATACTGTTCAGCATTGATAGTGCCTTTCCAGATGTGTAAGCTGCCAATGTCATAGGCACTAGTGCAACCCCATAGCACCAGAGATGCAGACTTTTGCTGTGTACTGATAATAAGCTGGATGGTCCCTCTCCTTTTGGCCCAGAGAATGGCAATGTTTCTGGATCTTGTTGACATATGATTTCTTCTTTGCAGAATACAACTTTAACTTGCATTTCTGGATTTAATGGTGATCTGTGATCACAGACAATGATTTCTGGAAGTGTTCCTGAGCCCATGCAGTGATTTTCAGTAAAGAATTGTGTCTGTTTTTAATGCAGTGCTGCATGAGGGCCTGAAGGTCATGAGCATCCTATAGTGAGTGTTCGTCTTGTGTTTAATGGACAGGGATTTCTACAGATTCTCTGAATCTTTAGATATTATGAACTGAAGACAGTGGGATATTCAAATCTTTGCAATTTTTTTTTTCTGAAATTAGTTTACAATTTTTAGACAGTTTTTCACAAAATAGTGACCTGCTGCCCATCTTTATTTGAAAATTCAAAATTGGCCCTCCTGCTGTTTTTTTTTTATAGTGCCACTTACTTTTCCAGCTTTTTGTTGCCCCTGTTATATTTCACTAGTTAGCATCATGCAGATTTGCCTCAAACTAAAACATCTAAAATAATCTCAATTAAAACATGTAATTAACATATCTTGGGTGATTCGGTCAGTGGACAAGACTAAGTATAAACAGGCTTCAGTATGTCTAAAGCTCTGTTTACAGTTGACATTAAATTATTTGAGATTACTTAACTTGAGGTGTTTGCATGATGGCAACTCTTAGCTATAAGCTTCCATTACTTCTCCATTACATTAGCTTTAGAGGCTCTAGTGCAAAACCTATACAAACAAACTTAACAACAAATATGTCTTACCTTGGGGTGAGGTACTATTTTTGAGGAACTAATACTGATTTCTTACTCTGAGATTGATGTAGCGGTCACCGTATTGATCAATTTTACTTGAACTCCTTCCTTGCAATGTAGGCAAACATTGGGCTTACTGAGCATTTCTTCCCTGTCAGAGCCCTCAAAGTGTATTTGAGATGACTTTTGTCTCTTGCTTGTAAACAGTTTGACTTCTTGCTTTTTCTGACAAGAAGGGAAGCATGGAAAAGCATCCTTGGTTTTGTCTATTGGGTCCAGTGGTTTTATTGAGCAGTAAATCAGTTTGGGCCCCCTTGTTCCTGGCTGGTGGACAGAACTGTTTGGAGCTCATGACTGACTCACCAGCGGGAGACAACAGGATGTTTGTGTGACTCGAGCAGGAGCTGGTTTGGGGAGGCAGGGGAGGGTATTCTGGAACCACTGGAAGAACAGCTGCATGCAGTTTAGAGCTGAATCAGAAACACCTTACCAGAGACACAAATATACAGGCATGAATAGATGTAGAGGCTGTCAGCGAAACTTATAAACACACACATGCACGGATGCACGCACGCACGCACACACGCACACACACACACACACACACACACAACAGAACCAGTTTTGGTTCATTTACTCTCTCTCTCTCTCTCTCTCTCTCTCTCTCTCATAATACATGATAATGTAGATGAAAATACGCTCCTTTTTATTTAAGCAATAGAACACGTGAGGGAGTGTGTTATTGTGAGTAACATCATGGCTGTGATTTGGTCATAGGCACGAGCCAAAGGCGAGTGTCGTAGATCATCACAGCCGTGATGTTATTCGCAATAACACACGACCTCGAGTGTTCTATTGCTTTTATACAAGTTTTTTTACAAAATAAATTAAAAAAAAAGAAATCAAAGAACCTCAAGAAATTCATAACGAATATGCTTTAATACGGCCTTCCGCCAAAAAGTAGTTCCACAAGTGTAACTGTAACAGTTCGCTGGCCCGTCTCAAAGGCTACAATATGGCGTATAGTTTATACAGGCTAACACCACGAACGTTAACTTTAAATCAAAATTGGGATTAAGCGAAGATTAAGTGGGAAAAAAATACAAAATTCAAGGCATGTGCTAAATATAAAAATACCAAAAAAAAAGTAAGATAATTATTAACTACAAAAGCTGCTGATACTATAAAGCTCCCCTTTTGTGGTGCGGATAGCGCCATAGAACTGCCTAAGTATTAAATTCAGCTCAGCTTTTTCAACTGTTAAAGTCATTTTGTAAGAGCCAGTCCATGAAGCACTTTGTAGCCCACTTTGTTTGTCGAATTGTATTTTGCTCATTTCGAGCCAGTTCCAGCTCATTCAGTTGATCTGCCGTCACTGTAGTCGACCTAAGTTTTTGTGGTGTTCGTAGGTTCAGAATTTGATGCAGGTGTGGAGTCACACTCTTCTTCAGAGTCTGTCCAAACTGGTTGCAGGTCAAATGTTATGTTAAAGGCATCCATTTGATTCATTTCTGCAGGTTGTATAAGCACAGATACAAAAATGTTTGTGTGTATATGCCGTTACTAGGCAATGCGTCCGCGGAGTGATACAGCTTTAGTGTGAGAAGGCCGTGCTGTTATCACGTATATCAGCACGTTTAGAATACTTCTCAACCAATCAGATTGTGAGGTCGGAACTAACTGTTGTATAAATTATTATAAATAAAGAAATAAATAAGGTAAACTTTTACAATAAGGGTCTATTAACACAACTGTATTATATTAAGCATATTAAATGGTTAAATAATGTTACCATTGATGTATTTATGATATTAATTTGAATATGTGATAACATGAACTAAGCTCTAATAAAGCAGTTATTGATGATATTCATGTGTAATAAATAATATTATTCAATAACTTTAAAGTATTCATTTATTAATAAGCCAATAAGAAACATACTTAATAAATTCTTGAATTAGCAATTGCTGTCTAAATATCAATTAACAATTTAAATGACTTCTAGAGTTGACAGATTGTCCAGTAGATTGCTCCCAAACTGCAGAACCATTTAATAATGCTTAATACAGCTGTAAATATAGTCATTTGTAACCCTCACTATGATGTGTGACCATAAATAAAAATTTGTTGGGATGACGAGTAATAATAGCAATTTGGAGTTAATATTTGCAAAGGAAATAATAAACTGAAAATATATATGTTAAAAATTGTTTTACAATTAGGACAAATATAACTCTTTTCTGTTGAGCTGTCTTGTCTTTCTTTCTGTCTCTCTTTTCTCTTTCTTCTATGTCTCTTTTGCTTTCTGTCTAGTTTTCTTTCTCTTTGTCTCTCTTTTTCTTTCTCTGTCTCTTCATCTGTCTCTGTCTCTCTCTATCTCTCATTTTGTCTCTGCATCTCTCTCTGACTCTCTTTTTTTCTGACTCTGTCTCTCTCTGTCTATGACTCTGTCTCTGCATCTCTCTCTGTCTCTTCTTTTTCTTCTGTCTCCTTTTTGCTTTCTTTCTAGTTTTCTTCCTCGTCTCTGTCTCTATCTCTGACTCTATCCCTCTCTGTCTCTCTCTCTGTTTCTGTCTCTGACTCTCTCTGTCTCTCTCTCTGTCTCTGCGTCACTCTGTCTCTGATTCTCTCTGTCTCTGACTCTCTCTGTCTCTCTCTCTGTCTCTGCGTCACTCTGTCTCTGATTCTCTCTGTCTCTCTCTCTGTCTGTGACTCTCTCTCTGTCTCTGCGTCTCTCTGTCTCTGCGTCTCTCTGTCTCTCTCTGTTTCTGTCTCTCTCTGTTTCTGACTCTCTGTCTGTGACTCTCTGTCTCTGCATCTCTCTGACTCTGTCTTTCTCTGACTCTCTCTGTTTCTGTCTCTCTGTCTCTGACTCTCTCTGTCCCTGCATTTCTGTTTCTGTCTGTCTGTGACTCTCTGTCTCTGCATCTCTCTGACTGTCTTTCTCTGACTCTCTCTCTGTTCTGTAAAAAAAAATCTTGTCAAATTTACGGTGAAAAACTGGCAGCTGTGGTTGAAAATACAATTTGAAAAATTACAGTGATCTTCTGTTTGTCTCTATCTCTATCTATCACCAGTTTCTCTCTCTGTTTCTGTCTCTCTCTCTCTCTCTCTCTCTCTCTCTCTCTCTCTCTCTCTCTCTCCCTCTCTCTCTCTCTGTCTCTGTGTCTCTCTCTGACTCTCTCTCTGTCTCTCTGTTTCTATCTCTCTGTCTGTGACTCTCTGTCTCTGCATGTCTCTTTGTCTCTCTCTCTGTTTCTGTCTCTATGTCACTGACTCTCTCTGTTTCTGTCTCTGTTTCTATCTCTATCTATCACCAGTTTCTTACTGGGTAGGTCATTATTACTATTCACACAGTCCAGCTTTAAGGTGACCAGAGCCTCTTCTGAGAGCTGAATCTGAAAAACAAACCCGTCTGAGTAATATTTATTTGAGAGTTTGTACATGATTCATCGATGCCTCATAGACACCTCACTATTTACAATAAATCTACTTGAAATGTATTAATAGAGTGTGCAGAGACAGTCTGCAACCTCATGCCATTCCTTAATTTTTTTTGGTTACTTAGTTTTTCCTGCACTTTTAGACAATAACAGTGTTTCACTATAACATCAGATGAAACATTGAGATGTTCTCCGAATAACAAAGCTGACTGTATTTGTCTGGAATGGAAAGATACGATCTTGCCAGAAGTATTTCTGCAGTGAGCCATTGTGATTTGTTTGACTGTCTCCTACTGTTTATGCCTGTTACACAGAAATACACTGTAAATCTGCATTCCACATGAGGTCATATTTGGCATTCTAAAGGGTTATGATGAAATATGAATACAATGGAGGTATAACATTTACATTGAAAGCAGCAAATCTTTCTAGGCCTTTTTGCATCTTGATCTCAGTCCATGTGCTGTCTATGAGTATGATGTGTATTACCTGTGTGCCCTCTTACTTTTTTGCAGACGTGAACGAATGTGAGAGCAATCCGTGTATTAACGGGGTGTGTAAGAACAATGCTGGCTCTTTTGCTTGTGAATGCTCTCCAGGCAGCAAAATTGACCCAACTGGCCTCATTTGCATTGGTAATTATACACAGATGTATACTCACACACAGTCACACATACTAAACTGAAATGCACCCAAAAACACAGCAGCCATTTACGATATAATGACTTTAAATAAGGGCATGTGTATTACTGTGTTAAGTGTACCAAAACCTCTCTCAGATGACTGTAAAACAGGAGTTGGCAACCTTCCAAGCTTTAAACTGCACAGTTGATCCACAGCCCACCAGCAAGTTTGATGGACAAGTAGGGAAGCTGCATCATTACTTTACACTATACGTACACTCACTGGCCACTTCATTAGGTACACATACCTTGTATCGACACTCATTATCTATTTTATCAGCTCCAGAATCCATTTCAAGTAAGTGATAAATGAACACATATATAAAATTCAGATTATTTCACTTTGAGTTTTTGTTGCAATTCACATTAATTAACTTTGATTTCTATAGACACTCTGAAAGGGACATGCTGGCTCACCATTCAAGATGGTCGCTGTGAGGTGAATATTAATGGGGGAACTCTGAGGTCCGAGTGCTGTGCCACCCTGGGCTCGGCGTGGGGTAGTCCCTGTGAGCCCTGTGAGATTGGTACGTCTGTAGTAACTACATCACTGGTTTAATAAAAAAAACATGTTTATTGATTGGATTTGTGTTTGCTAAGTGGGATTTTTATGTGCTGTTCTAGATAACAGTGAGCATTGATAGATATACTTGGCATTAGAAGATATCCCAAAATATACATTTTCAAGATTCAGTGGATATTTAATTACAAAGGCTATCTAAGTATCCAGTGTTGTCACTAGCTTAGTTTTGTAACTGATATCAAAGTGGCGTTTGATTAGAGTTTCAGTTTTCATTTTGTTTGTTTTCTTTTTGTAATAATGAATAGAATTTACTCCTTCAAAGATGTGAGAACTGACCATTAAAATGACCAGGTTGTTGCTGGTTTGAATTATGACTGTATTTATAACAAGCTGTGGGCAAAGGTTTTTTTTTTTTACCCAACCACAGGAGAAACCTATTTTTAGAGAGGAATAATTTCTCTGGTATTTATAATCTGTGAGACGTTGTATGTCTGTGCTGAAAAAAAAGCTTATTATGTCGTTCACTGAACTAGAACCAATATAAACTGACAGAGCTTTGGCTCATGTTGTGTCAGCCGTGAACTACCACTGCACTGCTGTTCTGTAATTGAAATGGATGCTATTAGCTGCTGTTGTGATTGCAATGGATAGCACAGTCTCCTCTTTCATGTGGCCTGACTTTATGCCTGTGTCACTAAGCGTCTGACCGCGTGTACCAGCTCATGTCATGTCCTAATCGGTTTGTCTGGGCTTCATCTCAGGACCTCAGTATTTTCTCTGGAGCTTTACATTTTTGCCAGCAGTTTCTTAATGACAGGCCTGACCACAGAGTGCACTGCATAGGCCTACTTCACCTCATCAGCTCATTCTCAAGCATTTTATGAATGAGGCTTGTTACTGCAGGGACAGCAGGGAGGTGGTAGGTATAATGGAGCTCAGAATCTTTTTAACGCCTAAGAGTGAAGCTCCATTGCAGATTTTCATCAAAAGTAGATTTAAAAACATTTCTATAGGCCGGTGCTGATTTCAAATGGCAAATAAACCTGTAACTATTTGTAGTTCACTTATTTGTGTTCTTACTTCAGTGCAGTACTTACATCATTAATCATTTAAGCATCTTTCTTCTTCTTTTGGGCCCTGTAAAGGAGCAGTCAAGTTCATGGGGTTAAAATAATGCCTACTTTAAAATATTTGTTTGGTATAACAAATAATTCATAATAATTCAATAATGTAATGTCTAAATTTTCAGACACTGTCTGTCAAAGAGGGTTTGCTCGACCCAGAGGGACCATTTGTGAGGGTAAGAGCACTGTGTTCACTTTAATTCTCATTTGCTTCTGAGCTTCTTTGAAACAGATGTTCAGAGAACATGAACTTCATTATTAATTCATTTTGAATTAGAATTTGGTTAAATTTCCAGTGCATCTTTAATTAATAATGATAAACTATGAACTAAATATCATTTTTAACTTTTGGACATCTACCCCTGTGTTGACTGGGTAAAGCAGCAGCATGTCTCTCTCCCTCTATCCCTCTTTCTCTGTCTCCCATAGATGTGAATGAGTGTGACCTGTTTCCTGGCATTTGTACCAATGGACGATGTGTGAACACAAGAGGCTCCTTTAAGTGCCAGTGTCCTGAAGGCCTTACACTGGACTCCACTGGACGCCTCTGTGTAGGTGAGTCAGTGTATCATTCACACTGGGGTGGTAAATTCTTTCCATTTTAGGGCACACCATATTAATGTAGTTCCTTTTTTTGTTGTATGCTCAGCATTTATAATATATAGAATTTCAGGGCAAATAAACCGTAGGACTGTAGGATAGTAATCTATAACAACAAATTTATTGCATTTTAAGTTCAAACTATAACTGGGACAGGCAACAATCCAGGTAGGAGGGAGAGAGGGAAACACTCCCTGGAGATAAAAGTCACAGGGTTGTGCAGAGAGAAGGGTGGAGACTAGTGCAGAAGTGGGGAAAATCACTAAATAGCTGCTGCTTCTGAGCCACCAAGGCTGTGCAGTGGCGGTTTCTGTTATACAGTGAGGAAAATAAGTATTTGAACACCCTGTGAATTTGCAAGTTCTCCTACTGAAATTTTGATCTTAGGTGAATGTCCACTGTGAGAGACATAATCTAAAAGAAAAAATCCTGAAATCACAAAGTATGATTTTTAATAATTTATTTTTGTGTTACTGCTGCAAATAAGTATTTGAACACCTGTGAAAATCAGTGTTAATATTTGGTACAGTAGCCTTTACAGAGGTCAAACATTTCCTGTAGTTTTTCACCAGGTTTGCACACACTGCAGCAGGGATTGTGGCCCATTCCTCCACACAGATCTTCTCCAGATCAGCCAGGTTTCTGGGCTATCGCTGAGAAACACGGAGTTTGAGCTCCCTCCAAAGATTTTCTATAGGGTTTAGGTCTGGAGACTGGCTAGGCCACTCCAGAACCTTGATATGCTTCTTACGGAGCCACTCCTTGGTTATCCTGGCTGTGTGCTTTGGGTCATTGTCATGTTGGAAAACCCAGCCACGACCCATCTTCAATGCTTTGACTGAGGGAAGGGAAGGTTGTTCCCCAAAATCTCGCAATACATGGCCCTGGTCATCCTCTCCTTAATACAGTGCAGTCGTCCTGTCCCATGTGCAGAAAAACACCCCAAAACATGATGCTTCCACCCCCATGCTTCACAGTAGGATGGTGTTTTTGGGATGGTACTCCTCATTCTTCGTCCTCCAAACACAGCGAGTGGAATTAAGACCAAAAAGTTCTATTTTGGTCTCATCTGACCACAGCACTTTCTCCCATGACTCCTCTGTATCATCCAAATGGTCATGGGCAAACTTAAGACGGGCCTGGACGTGTGCTGATTTAAGCAGGGGAACCTTCCTTGCCATGCATGACTTTAACACAGGACGTCTTAGTGTATTAGTCACAGTAATCTTGGAAGCTTTCTTCAGGTCATTGACCAGCTCCTTCTGTGTAGTTCTGGGCTGATTCCTCACCTTTCTTAGGATCATTGATGCACCACTAGATGAGATCTCGCATGGAGCCCCAGTCAGAGGGAGATTGACAGTCATGTTTAGCTTCTTCCATTTTCTAATAATTGCTCCAACAGTTGATCTTTTTTCACCAAGCTGCTTGACTATTGCCCCGTAGCCCTTTTCAGCCTTGAGAAGGTTTACAATCTTGTCTCTGGTGTCTTTGGACAGCTCTTTGGTCTTAGCCATATTAGTAGTTGGAGTCTTACTGATTGTGTGGGGTGGGCAGGTGTCTTTATGCAGCTATTGACCTCAAACAGGTGCTTCTAATTTAGAATAATAAGTGGAGTGGAGGTGGACTTTTTAGAGGCGGATTAACAGGGCCAGAATGTTTGCTGATTGGCAGGTGTTCAAATACTTATTTGCAGCAGTAGCACACAAATAAATGATTAAAAAATCATACATTGTGATTTCCAGATGTTTTCTTTTAGATTATGTCTCTCACAGTGGACATGCACCTAAGATGAAAATTTCAGACCCCTCCATGATTTCTAAGTGGGAGAACTTGCAAATTTGCAGGGTGTTCAAATACTTATTTTCCTCACTGTAGGTGATATGGGCAGCTGCCCAGGGCATCATGACATCAGGGGTGACAGGAGAACAGCATGCCTCACCCCTGAGAGTTTCTTTGAAGCTCCCTTTAGACCATTGCATTGCTTCGAGCTGGCCGATGTTTGTCTGGATGGGGAGTGGTTGGATGTTCTAATTGGTGGGTTTACTCACAAACAGTTGGTCGAGCGACAAGGGGGGGGTGGGGTGCAGCTGTTGTTGCATCACTGGAGGGGTTGTTCGGTTCACCCAGGAGGCTGTGGAATACATAATCGCCCTAAACATTATAAACTGGTGGTAGGGTGGGGTGGGATAGGGTGGATTGGGGAGTTTGTTGGGCCACAATCACCATGTAAACCAGATGAACCTCACCACACACATACATAGAAATGCAGTTTGCATGCACTGTGGGGGTACAAGGCACCACACTCTAATATGTGCTCTCTGAAGAAGGAAAACATAGTAAGGGCCAGAGACTTAAGTGCTAGTGATTGTTTAACATTTTCAGGGCTGAGACTGTATGTTCACTGCAGATATCACATATCCCGGTTTTAAAGGAATGGATCAAAAGTCCTCTTTACATACTTTTTTACTTATTTGAGATGTAGTCGTTCCGCCAGGACATATTTAGAGGTGTTCAGGTGACTGTTGAGTCCTAGTTTTTGTTAGCAACATTAGCTTCACAAATCCAGTTCTAAACTAAAGAAGCAAAATGTGGAATACAGACATGTGGAACATTGTGTAAATGAGATTTTTGAGTGAACCGTACCTTTAAGTCATTTTCAGTACTGACGCAGTTTATCAGTCACCAGAAAGTCAGAGACAGTTTAGTGAGAGGTTCTGGAGCAGCCATACACATCCTACTGTCCTCCAGAACTGGGCTGTGATGCAGTGGAACTGTTTTTTCTGCAGAGATGTAGTTGGAGTGGTTTGTAATCCACTAACCAACCAACATCAGTACCTGACCTCACTACAGCTCTGGGGTCTGAATCCAATCAAATCTTATCAGCAGTGCGTCAACATCTAGTGTAAAGTCCTCCCAAATGAGTAGAGGGTGTCACTACAGTAAAGGGGGACCTGAAATGATGCTCTTCATAACAGAAGTGTTGGAAGAACAGATGTCTGGATATTTTGTCAGTGTAGTATTTACATCTACAAACAGCAGTTTTTATTGGCAGAATTGTTTACATTGTTTAAGAACTCTTATTATTTAGTTAATCATTTTAAGGGTTATTTTAGTAACAATGAATAATTAATCTACTATAAGTAAGATTAAGAGTAATATTTTAGTTCTGAAACTGAAGGTTTTAAGATGTTAATTATGATTAAATTATGTGCAACTGTATTTTTTCTAGATATTCGTTCAGAGCACTGCTACTTGACATATGATGAAGATATGTGTACCCAGCCCATTGCTGGAAGGTTCCGGATGGATGCCTGCTGCTGCACAGTGGGGGCAGCTTGGGGAAAAGAGTGTGAGGCATGTCCAGAGCCTGGCACAAGAGAGTATGAAGCTTTGTGCCCCAGAGGACCTGGCTTTGCCAACCGAGGGGACATTCTCACTGGCCGACCCGTGTATAAAGGTCAAAAGTCATGTTCAGTAATAATGCATTACATTTTCCTATAAGAATGACTGAGTTAAAGGATCTGTTAGGAATTGCAGCACAGCTGCCACAGGGCTTACAGAATAACACAGTAAATTGATGTATAGCTTGCTTTAATCACTGTGGAGTTATTTGAAACCTGGCAGTTATTTTGTTCATGATCTTTTCTTTGGCAGACATCAATGAATGTAAAGTTTTCCCAAGTATCTGTGCTCATGGGACATGCAGGAACACAATTGGAAGCTTCAGATGCCGCTGTAATGGTGGGTTTGCGCTGGATGCAGAGGAACGCAACTGCACAGGTAACACAATCTGCTGGGAATGAGATTCACATAACATTTTAAGTTTGAATTGTGGAAAAGCTTCTAATAATTGTTTACAGTTTACAGCAAATAAAATATTGTGAAAATGATTGTTCATAATTTTAGTCAAAAAGGTAAACTGCCATATTTTATATTAGTTAAACTTAAAGTGACATTTCAAGCCATTTATGAAACATATTGCCAATGTGATTGCACACAATGGAATTTGACCTCTGCATTTAACCCAGCCATGCAGTGAAACACACACAGTAGGCTGTGAGAACATGTGCCTGAAGCATGGGCAGCCCTATCCACAGCGCCCGGGGAGCAGTTGGGGATTAGCTGCCTTTCTCAAGGGCACTTCAGTCATGACCTGCTGGGGATTGAACTGCGACCTTCCGGTCACCAGATTCCTAACCACCAGACCACGACTGACCCCGTTATTTTATTTTTATTTTTTACTGCTGATCAGTATTGATTATAGCTCATGAAAATAAGAAATCTAGTATCTCATCTTGCTCAAATATTCCATTTTGAATTTGAGTAAATTACTAAATATCATAGTAGACCTTTTTTAATTAAATTATGTACACGAATGTACTTTTTCACAATAGGCTTCAAACTTATTTTCTGACCCTTTTGGAAACTTTAATCTTGAGAGTATATTTATATGCTTAAGTTGAATGAATCTTAAACACTTAAATTTGTAAAATGAGTAAAATGTCAGTAGTAAAGGTTTTGTATACTTTTAGCATTTGCATGGTTGACTAGTTACTTTATCATCTTTCAAGTTAATTATGCAGTTGATAATCTTAAAGCTCCAGATTCAGTAACTACTAGTAATTATTTATTAACAACTATGTAAGTTGTGCAGTAATGAAAGTGAAGAACTGAAGATTCAACTGTTGACCCAAAAATCATATTTACATATTTTTGCAGTCTAAAATTAGCTTTTTTAGTTTAGAACTTGAGCTGCAACTTTGATAACCACTAGAACTCAATAGCCACCTAACTTACCCCAACCTTAATTTAGGCATCACAGACTAGTCAATGTGTTTTAGCAGACAGTGAGAAACTATAAAAATGAATAAAACTTCACAGGCGGACACTTCAGACAGCAGGAGGGCTGGTAGAAGACTGACTTTGAATTAGATTACTTACAGTATTTGGAGGTCATCTTCACTAAAACTGATTCTAGATCAGAACTGCCTGTCCTGCGTCAGTTAAGATGGTAGATTCAGTTAAGATTGTGTCCTTAAACATAAATGTTAGTCTTCTATACTAAAGTAGTGGACTCAAAACATGTCCTAATTGACTGTCTGGAGTGGAAAATTCTGTAACTTTAATTTTAGAGTGAATCACTCTTTTTAGGTTAAGGTGTGTAACACAAGGAGAAGTGCAACCTTTGTCCAACATCATTAATGTGTTTGTAAACAGACATTGACGAGTGCAAGATCTCTCCTGACCTGTGTGGACACGGGACATGTGTGAACACTCCAGGCAGCTTTGAGTGTGACTGCCTGCCAGGTTATGAGAGTGGTTTCATGATGATGAAGAACTGCATGGGTGAGTGCTACAGCTGTCCTTAACATTCCAACATACAACCCCTGTCAAATATCACAGAAACACCACACTTAGAGATTTTTTCTTTTTGTAGCAATTTCATTAGAAAGGCATCAGAAAAACCTTTCAGCATGATCGCAGTTCATGCTGAAAATAATTTTTATCCAGTCATCCACACTCTTTCTTCTGTTTTAGTGTTCTTCAATCAAAAAAAAAAATCAAAATCAAAATTTATTTATATTTACAATGGGCGTTGTCACAAAGCAGCTTTACATATTTAATATCAAACAAACTGAATCTAAGCCCGATGTGAGCAAGCCGAAGGCAACAGTGGCAAGGAAAAACTCCCTCAAGGCTGGAGGAAGAAACCTTGGGAGGAACCAGACTCACAAAGGGGATCCATCCTCCTCTGATCAAACTACTGACACAGATTTACATCCTTTAAATTATGACATTGTTCTATAGTATATAACATGAATGATATTAATAATAGTGATCATTGCATTCATATTAGGTATCATAATTTAAAATGCAGTAGCATTAGAGCTTTACTCCAATGTAAGTGAGCCGCAGGTCTGGTGTCAACCTCAGGAAAACCCAACTCGGAGCAGAAGGAATTGACCGCAGTAGGTGTAATGGAACTGGTGGTCTCTTGTGGACTGCAGGAGAATTCAGCCATCAAATCCCTTCAGTGGCCAGAGAGAAGAAAACAAACAGCAAACAGAAACAATTAGGATGAGTGCAGTAGAAAACATATGTGAATATTTGCATTGAGATGGTATCCGGTCGAGCTGGCTGGGAGGAAGAAAACCAGAAAGAACAGATATTAGAGTGTCATCAGACCAGACAGGTATCCATCCATATCGCCATCATCA
>BRDA01060025.1:0-12420 GCA_036984385.1 Crenuchus spilurus
AACACAATAACAACAGCTCCTCTCTCTCTTTCTGTCTGTCTCTCTCTCTCTCTCTCTGTTTGTCTCTCTCTCTCTCTCTCTCTCTCTCTCTCTCTCTTTCTCTGTCTCTCACTCTCTCTCTCTGTTTGTCTCTCTCTCTCTCTCTCTCACACACACACACACTTCTATATTAAAGTTCTTCTGTGTTACTACTTAAAGAAACAGCCATCACCTGCATCCTCCTTTAGTACAACAGCATCCTCTAGTGTACACAAAGAGAACATGACTCCCCAGCCTCTGACAACTTTCGCCCGTAGCTCCACCCACTGTGCACTTTATCAGAAATGCCTCTCTTGTAGCTCCACCTACTGTCCACAATCCTCCACCCACTGTCCTGATGGCTGTATGGAGGTGTATTTAAATTTAATAACAAATCACAGTCACAAGAAGATCAGTGTGTGAGTTTATTCAGCAGCCTGAAGAATATTCACACTGTACAGCTCGTCAGACACTTTTCACTTTTCAATAACAACAAAAGCAGCAGCTTCTAAAGTGCAGGTTTACGTGTATCTGTTGACAATATAAAAATATTATGAGATGAATGCAGGTTTATTACATCTTTAAACGTTTTACTGACGTTTTACTATAAAATGTTCAGTATCCACTAACGATAGAGTATCTACTCTGAATTATTCAGTGTTTATTATGAATTATTCAGTAGCTGCTGTGAATTATTCATTAACTACTATGCAGTTCACATATAGACTGTTAGAGCTTAACAGATTCAGTTGGTTTAAAGACCTGATAATAGTCTTGTGCAAAAGTTAGCGCGCTCCCATTTAACCTCCATCTTTTATCAAATTTAAGTTAATAAACTAAATATTTTTCATATCATATCAAAGCCACGTTTAACACACAAAACATAACATATGAAAATCAGCTAGGTGTCAAAAACGTGATAGGTGAAATTCTCCAGACGAGGTTTGAAGTGAAAGTTGTAGTTTCCCATTTTCCTCCTGTAATATAACAGTGTGGCCACGCCCACAGTGAACAAAATAAACAGGCCGATGCCCAGGAGGATGAAGCCAAGGACACGCGTTCCCTCCAAAGCCTCCTGCAGAGTCACTGCAACACACACAGCAAGAAGATGTAATGAATGAGTTTTCATGATGAAGTACAGCCTGTTTGATTAGGAGCCGTAACGGTACATTGTGAGACAAAATCACAATATGATGCATGATGCAAAAATGTGACAATTTGCTGCATATATGAACAACACCACGTGCATTCTGTTCATTATGCCATCTAATGTCATTACTGAGTTTGACCACCAATCTATTTAACCCACACCAGAACACCAGGAGTACCAGTCTCCTACTGCTACACTCTTTAGTCTCCATAGTAGCCTCACAGATTTAATTTAGTTTACAATGTAAGCATGAATACTAAGAATCAGAACGATTTTAGAACCACAGCAGCTACTCAACATTCATTCACTCTATGGGACATTACTCCTGCATATGTTATTGGCCTGATGTTTGGCTGAGTGCTGCCTTGGCTCCACCTTGTGGTGGAGATTAGCTATACAGTCTGTGTCAACACAGTTCTCTGTATTCCAGCCCTGATCAGTCTCACTGGTGTCTCGTTTGTGTCCCGTTAGCACTTATATGGAAAGTCTTGTGGTCTTACAGGTACCGTATCCTTGATTTTAGTTTGGTTCTATGTACTGTTAGTTTGGTTTGAGTATTCTTGGTTTTGAGATCATCTTTGTGGAAGTTACATGTTCATACACTCATCCCTGTAATCCTGATTTCACTCACAAGACTGATCTTGAGATTTGGAATCAGCTTAATAAATGTCCTTCATTTCTTCTTAGTCCATCCATCCATCCATCTTCTTCCACTTATCTTGGGTAGCAACCCAAGCTAAATAGACCAGACCTCCCTCTCCCCAGACACCTCTTCTAGCTCATATGGGAGGTTTCCAAGGCCAGCTGAGAGATATAATCTCTCCAGCATGTCCTCGGTCTTCCCCGGGGTCTCCACCCAGTTGGACATGCCCGGATTTCCTCACCAGGGAGGCATCCTAACCAGGAGCCCAATCCACCTCAACTGGCTCCTCTCAATAGCAGCATGTCTGAACTCTGAAATAGCTGGATGTCTGACATCCTCACCCTCAGTCCATCCATGTCATTATATTCAATAATTGACAGCATTTCTGTAAATTGTTTTATAATGTTAGTAATAGCTACTCACATGTATGCAGCCTAAGCAAAGGTCCACATGAAGCTTTTGTCTCTGTAACTACATGTGATCTGGAGCTCCTCGCCAGGCAGTTCTGTAGAAGAATGAAGAATTCAACTCTGTCCTGACATATGACACAGGAATGTGATCATTTTTACATTATTCTTATTCAAAGATGATTCTT
The DNA here is from genome assembly GCA_036984385.1 of Crenuchus spilurus. NCBI lineage: Eukaryota > Metazoa > Chordata > Actinopteri > Characiformes > Crenuchidae > Crenuchus > Crenuchus spilurus. The sequence continues at coordinate 2,407 of BRDA01060025.1, forward strand.
TTACAGGCAGGTAAAGAACTTACTAAAGCTGCACATTTACAGCTTCAAATATCATCGTGTTCCATAGTAACTGATGGATTTCTCAGTAAGGTACTATACAGGGAGGGTGAAGTAAGAATGCAGTGAAAGCAAAGTGAGGGACTGGTGAGGATGCAGTGAAAATAGTGAGAATGTAGTGAGGATACAGAGAGGATCCAGTGAGAATAATGAAAATGCAATCAAAATAAGGAGAGGATGTAGTAAGATGTAGAGGATGCAGTGAGGATGGTGAAGATGTAGTGATGATGCAGAAAGGATGCAGTATGAATAGTGAGAATACAGTGAGAACAGTGAGGATGCAGTGAGGACACAGAGAGGATGCAGTGAGAATAGTGTTGATGCATTGAGAATGGTGACGATGCAGTGAAAATAGTGAGGATGCAGTGAAAATAGTGAGAATGTATTGAGGATACACAGAGAATGTATTAAGAATACTGAGGATGCAGTGAGAATTGTGACCAAGTACTGAGGATACAGTGATGATACAGTGAGAATAGTGACGATAATGAGGATGCAGTGGATACAGAGAGGATGCAGTGAAAATAATGAGGATGCAGTGAGGATAGAGAGGATGCAGCGAGGACAATGAGGATGCAGCGAGAATAATGAGGATGCAGCGAGGATAGTGAGGATGCAGCAAGAGTAACAGAATGCAGTGAGGATAGTGAGGATGCAGTGAGAATAATGAGGATGCAGTGAAAATAATTAGGATGCAGTGAGGATGCAGCAAGAATAATGAGGATGCAGTGAGGATAGAGAGGATGCAACGAGAATAATGAGGACGCAGCGAGAAAAATGAGGATGCAGTAAGGAAAGTGAGGATGCAGTGAGGATAATGAGGATGCAGTGAGGATAGTGAGGATGCAGTGAGAATAACAAGGATGCAGTGAGGATAATCAGGATGCAGTGAGGATAGTGAGGATGCAGTGAGAATAACAAGGATGCAGTGAGGATAGCAATAATGCAATGAGAATAATGAGGATGCAGTGAGGATAATGAGGATGCAGCTAGAATAATAAGGACACAGTGAGAATAATGAGGATGCAGTGAGGATGCAGCTAGAATAATGAGGATGCAGCGAGAATAATGAGGATGCAGTGAGGATAGTGAGGATGTAGTTGAGGATAATGAGGATGCAGTGAGAATAATGAGGATACAGTGAGGATAGTGAGGATGCAGTGAGGATAGTGAGGATGCAGTGAGAATAATGAGGATGCAGTGAGAATAGTGAGGATGCAGTGAAGATAATGAGGATGCAGTGAGGATAATGAGGATGCAGTGAGAATAACAAGGATGCAGTGAGGATAGCAATAATGCAGTGAGAATAATGAGGATGCAGTGAGGATAATGAGGATGCAGCTAGAATAATAAGGACACAGTGATAATAATGAGAATGCAGTGGTGATAGTGAGGATGCAGCGAGAATAATGAGGATGCAGTGAGGATAGTGAGGATGCAGCGAGAATAATGAGGATGCAGCAAGAATAATGAGGATGCAGCGAGGATACAGCTAGAATAAAAAGGACGCAGTGAGAATAATGAGAATGCAGTGATGATAGTGAGGATGCAGCGAGAATAATGAGGATGCAGTGAGGATAGTGAGGATGCAGCGAGAATAATGAGGACGCAGCAAGAATAATGAGGACGCAGGGAGCATAATGAGGATGCAGCGAGGATGCAGCTAGAATAAAAAGGACGCAGTGAGAATAATGAGAATGCAGTGATGATAGTGAGGATGCAGCGAGAATAATGAGGATGCAGTGAGGATAGTGAGGATGCAGCGAGAATAATGAGGACGCAGCAAGAATAATGAGGACGCAGGGAGCATAATGAGGATGCAGTGAGGATAGTGAGGATGCAGCAAAAACAATGAGGATGCAGTGAGGATACTGAGGATGTAGTGAGGATAGTGAGGATGCAGCGAGAATAAGGACATTGGAATGAGGATGCAGTGAGGATACATTGAGAATACTGAGACTGTAATGATAACAGTGAGGATGCAGTAGATAACACAGTAACAGTAGAGTGAATCAATGCTCAGTCAGAACTGCAGATGAAAAAGGAGACACTCACTGGTCTGCATGTGGCCGATGCTGTTTCAATGCAGATTTGGATCTGACAGTGCAGGTAAATTATATCCAGGTTCACCAGAGAGAAAACGTTCACTGCCAGCAGAGACCTGGTGGAGTTCCCATTCTGTATTGCAGTGGTGTACGAGTCTGGAACAGGACAACTGAGGAGGAAAACAGAGCAAAACTAACTTTGTTGCAGTTATGTTAACAGTGAAGTCTGTCCCATCCTGTACCTGTTCTAGTCTTTGAACCCACTATACCCCACTATACTTTACCCCACTTTACCACAGACTCAGCATCACTGATGGTTACCCACCAGAATAAGGTTACAGCAAAATATAATACATATATGCATTCTACCTTCATATATGTTCCATCACAAGACCAGTAGACCCACAATGTTCTCCAGCCTGCTGTGTGAGTGTAGCTCTGCTGCATATGTTCCACATACCTGTTCTCCAGGAAGATGTACTGGGGAACAGCAGAGGGGTTGCTGCTGGGGTTGGCCCAGCATTTGTTGATGACCACTTTGATTTGGGACAGGGATGAATTCACCGCCACCTCTATGATCACCTCGTCTTTAGGGGACAGCGTGTAATTCTGTGGCAGAGGGATCGTCCCGTTCAGCAGACGTACAGTCACGTGGAAGGTCCCCGATCCCTGCACTGCATCACCAATCATATCCAAGTACCTAAAGAAGAAGAAGCAAAAATAACATTCAGCTCTGAAATCTCAAAGCCAAGTCATAATAAATACACTTTGCTCCTGTTTCTAAATTATTAGAAGTATTTTTAAGACCCCACAGTTTTTTAAAAACACACAATGAGGTAAAATCAGAACATAAGCTACTAATACAAAAACTCTACAATAACACGCTAATTTTGTTCACTTTTTAAGCACCACTCATCGGTGTGGTGGTGTAACAGCACTAATGGTTTTACAGCATTTGATCCAGTTTATTCCTTGAGTTACGTGTACGAAGCTGCTGGTTTACATTCAGACAAGAAAACTTTACATTTCTGACCTCTAGTGGATGTTTTTAGCCTAGCATACCTCTACCGATTGGTAGAGATGACAAAATCACATTATGTTAAGTTGAACAGCTTCAAGAAGTGACTAAATGTGCTACAAATGGTTGAGCAGAATGTTAAAGTGTTAATAACAGCAGTAATGAATCATCTGAACACATTCAGCAGATGTTTCAGAATAAAGTTGGTTGATAATCTGCTGAATTCAGGAGTTTTTTCTCTTTTTCTGGAGAGTCTGAGCTCATATCTGTTATGTTGTTCACCTGAGATTAACAGAGAAGATGTTCTGAAGACATTCTGTTTATAACTGAATGTTTGGACACAGATTAGGTTTAGGATTAGAACCAATGTGAGAGTAAGGACTAAGTTTTGGGTTGAGATTGAAGTGAGGATTAGGTCCAGGGTTTGAATTTGGTTCTGAGTTGAGAATAATGTTATGGCTAGGATTTGGGCCAAGATTAGGGATAGAAATAAGTTTTGGGTTGAGATTAGGTTTAGGATTTAAGCTAGGATGAGGGTTAGAATTAGGTTTTGGGTTGAGATTAGGATAAGGGCCAAGATTAGGGTTAGAAATAAGTTTTGGGTTGAGATTAAAGTTAGGATTAGAGCCAGGATGAGGGTTAAAATTGGGTTTTGGGTTTAGATTAAAGTTAGGATTAGGGCCAGGATGAGGGTTAGAATTGGGTTTTGGTTTGAGATTAAAGTTAGGATTAGAGCCAGGATGAGGGTTAAAATTTGTTTTTGGGTTGAGATTAAAGTTAGGATTAGGGCCAGGATGAGGGTTAGAATTTGGTTTTAGGTTGAGATTAAAGTTAGAATTAGGGCCAGAGTGAGGTTTAGGATAAAATTTTGAATTGAGATTTAGGTTATGGTTGAGAATAGGACCAGGATTGGGGTTAGGATTAGGTTTCAGACTGAGCAAGCCTATAACTTCTAGAACTCTCCATTCTGGTTGTAGAACAGTGTGTTCAAACACTTTTTCTTCTACAGTGTGTTTATAGGCTCTGAGAGGGAGATCTAAAGGCCCTGCGGAGGCGGTTGCTATAGCAGCAGGGTACCCAGAGGGCTCGTATCCTGTGGAGATGATGATCTTGTTGATGTAGGTGCAGATGATTGGCACATCCATCCGCAGAATTGGAGGTATACCGGGTGCTACCCAACTGGTCACGTTATTGTAGAGCATCACCTGGACTGTGGTGTTTTGGGTGTTGTTCTGAAAGCCAAAAACATCAAAGCAACCTGAGATGTCAGCATGAAAGCAAAACCTTCCTGCTCAACAATTTCTTTCAAAAATTTATTAGTATAACAATAAGTATAACACAATATAAAACTGAGTGATCACACCAAAGGTCCAGCGCAGTCTCCGGGCCAAGTCTACTGATTAGCCCTTATGAGCATCTTATTCCACCTTAAATGGTTCAGTAGTTCTGCCACCTGAGCTAGTTAGCACTTTGTAATATCATGAGATGGTTCTTTGCCAATAGTATTTGACCAAACAACTTTCTGTGTGGTTTACGTTGCAGAGGAAACGTCAAAGCATGTAATCACATCCAGTCTTTAGCAGTGGGAAGGTGTCTCTGCAGGTACAGTGAATATAAAAAGTATACACACCCCTGTTAAAATGCCAGGACAGCCTGGAGAAAGGTGATGCATACTGGGAAAATGTCGGGTAGATGGCGCTCTCACTCTCTATCACTCTCACAATGCAATGTCTGCTGGCTCAGGCGTCTACTGATTGGTCCAATCGGAGCTGGGAATCCTGCGCTTTCCTCCGAGCGCGTTGGGCTCTCCAGTGACGGTGGTTCGAAACAGAGGTGGTGGCTGCATCACACGCAACGGAGGAGAGTCAGGGACATTGCAAAGTGATGGGGAGAGGCCTAACGGAGGGGACGGGCTAATTGGCTACCACTACATTGGGAAGGGGATAAAAATGGGAAAAAACCTAGAAATAAATTATATTTTAAAAAAAAGTTCTGAAATGATTCATCTTAGTCTCATGTTAACAGGGGTGTGTAGACGTTTTACATCCACTGTACCTCTGCTCGTTTCAATGCTATCAGAAATTTCAGCTCCTGACAGACTCATTTAAAAGCAAAGTGACCACTGTGTGAACGAGGTGAACTGCACTGTTCCAGGAGGGTTTATTTTCTTCAGGGAAGTGTATGGAGACTTACTCTAAGGATCTGGGATCCACACTCATCCCAGGCAACGATGAGCTGCACATGGGTCCTGTTTCCACCACTCTGGCCACAATTTGGTTGGCCCAGGTACAACGAAGCTTCTGAGATGCGTTTGAGCCTCAGAAAGTCACGGGCCACTGAGACGGCGATGGAACCGGCTCTACAGTCCACTGAGATGGCCTCTGTGTTGGAGGTGAGAGGAATGGGGGGTTGTGTGAAGGGGATTACAGAAAGGGTGGTCAGATGTGTGGAGGCTGATTCGGTACTTTGACTGACAGCTTGCACTAATGTTGTTGACGATGCTGTAGATGATGATGATGCTGTAGATGATGATGATGCTGTAGATGACGTTGATGATGCTGTAGACGATGATGCTGCAGTTGATGTTGATGATGCTGTTGATGATGATGATGCTGTAGGTGATGTTGATGATGCTGTTGATGATGTTGATGCTGTAGACAATGTTGATGATGCTGCAGTTGATGTTGATGATGCTGTTGATGATGATGATGCTATAGATGATGTTGATGCTGTAGGTGATGATGCTGTAGGTGATGTTGATGATGCTGTTGATGATGATGATGCTGTAGGTGATGATGCTGTAGGTGATGTTGATGATGCTGTTGATGATGATGATGCTGTAGGTGATGATGCTGTAGATAAAGTTATGGATGAAATTGTAGATGATGGTGATGATGCTGTTGATGATGCTGTAGATGATGTTGATGATATTGTAGATGACGTTGTTAAAGTTGTAGATGCTGCTGTAGATGAAGTTGTGTATAATGCTGTAGAAGATGCCGTAGATGATTCTGTAGATGATGATGTGGATGATGTTGAGATAATACCAGTGGTATTGGTTATATTAAGAGCAGGAACGCTTGTTTGCGTCATATTTGCAGCATCAGATGTTGGTATTGTTGCATTTGAAGGTGCAGAGCTGGAAACTGTCACGTAGTTACGTGCTTTGGAGAGAGAACCATTGGAGATGATAATGTCAGTGTTTATTTGAATGGAAATAAGACTAAATCTGCCTCAAATTCCAAGTTTTTAGAAGATGAACATTTTTTAGCAGATTTGCTAAGCTAAGTGCTAATACTTCTATAATAATGCAGCAGCTCAGAATTGGATGCTACTTTTCAGGAGATAATGACACTGTGCCTAATAGAGAGGATACAAAATTTTAGGCTTGGGTCTTCAGATATGAAGGCTTTTAGATCAGCACTTCCTACTCAAAGATGGTTGATGCAGCATTCAGATACACAAGTTTTTAATTCATAATTATAGCTTACAGTAAGTCATACTGGGTCTTAAACACACCTATTAGTCTGTGACATCTTCATTAACATCAGAATGAGCTTTGAGTGGCTTCACAGAAGTTCTGGTGATGGATTTGAACAGAAATGACTGGGTTAATTAGGTCACTATTGACTGATTGTGACCCACCTTGAAGTTCCAGTTCTGAACTAAGTGAGTAAACATGTTTTCGCTGATTAGATCTGAGCACTAATGCATCTCCAAAAATTAGATTATGGTGAAAACTTTCATTTGTGTTCATAAAATGAAATATTTGAATAATATGAGATTCTGGATTTCTGAAGTTTCTGAATTATAAGTCATACTGATCAACATTTTAAAAAATGGTTGAAAATATGTCATTTTATGTGCAATGAATATAACAGTTTGACAGTTTACCTTTTTGATTAAATTATTAATTGTTAAGGTACATTCGTGAATAATTTAATTCAAAGTGAATCATTCAGAGTGAAGCATTCATTTAAATATTGCATATGAAATCATTTCACGTGTTCCATCTTAATGTCTTATGTTTTTTTAAGTATAAAAGAGCACATTGTTGCAGCACATTAGTGTTTTCTACCTGAGCAGCTGCGTGACAGTAGAAAACTTTTCCATTAGCTTTAAGTGGGACACCATAAATTACTTGCTGCTGTACCTTCGCAGGTGCTTCCTGGTCTTGAGGGGTTTGCATCATTGTATCCTCCCAGACAGGCGCAGGTGTACGACCCAAAGGTGTTCACACACGTGGCCCAGGGGGAGCAGTCCGTCTTATTGAGAGTACACTCATCCACATCTGATAATGAGAAGACTTTATTACTCCTCATTACACAAACAAGCCTGACACACAGTAACCGCTCAACCCACTGCAGCGATCGTCAGATATCTTTCCTCCTGAAGTCATTCTATCTTTAATTAAGACTTAAGCCTAATTATGTGAGTTTGGTGAACCTTTGACTAAATTAAAAAGTTGCTACACAATTGCTAAGTGCTTACTGCATGGTTACTAGGCTGTTGCTATGTGACTGCTAAGCTGTGGTTGCTATGTGGTTGTTAAGTGGTTGCTAAGTGGTTGCTAATGGTTGCTAAGCAGTGGCTAGGTGCAAAGCGGTTGCTATGGGGTTGTTGGGTTATTGCTGGGCTGTTGCTAAGTGATTGCTACATGGTTGCTATGTGGTTGCTAAGTTGTTGCTAGGCTGCTGCTATGTGGTTGATAAGTGGTAACTAGCTGGTTACTAACTGGTTGCTAAGCTGTAACTAAGTGGATGCTATGTGTTTGCTAGGTGGTTGCTAAGCAGTTATGAAGCAGTTGCTAGTTGTTAAGTGGTTGCCAAGTGATTGGTAAGTGGTTGCTGAGTGGTTGTTAAGCAGTTGCTAAGCAGTTGCTAAGCAATTGCTACATGATTGCTAGCTTGTTTCTATGATATTGTAGGAGCTGCAGTGTCAGGACTAGAGTTTTTACAGCCTGTACCTTCTATAACTGTGCTGAAACTGTCCACTCTGTACTGTGAACTATTCTGGAGAGAGTCCATCAGAGTTTTGGTGACACCAAGAACATCCTGAGTGCTGTTGGGCAAGAAGATGAAGATGAAGTTGACAACCACACTGCCTGGAGACAGTCCAGTGATCTGTAATATCACCTTCCCAGAGTGCACTAACTCCGAAATGTGTGAAGGTAGAGAAAGTAGAGTCTGGAGAGAATGTGAAAGGAGAAAGGTGAGATGTTTACAGATTTAGGATGGTTTCACCTGCTAAGATATCTTGCGTCGCTTAAGGTGAATCCATATCAAGGCATTGTATTTGAAATGCTACTTAAAACTAGTAAAAGTCTAGGATATTCTTAAAAAAGTCTAATATACACAGTAAATATGTCAGTGTTAAATCAACACTATTAGAGTTAAATTAACACTGAGGGTGTCAAAATGTAACACTCCCAGTGTTAATTTAACTCTAATAGTGTTGATTTAACACTGGCAGATTTACTGTGTACTGCCTACATTTAAGGCTACTTCAGTGACTACCAAGTGCAGTTTCATTCAGCTCTACTGCAGTCATTATTTCCACCCACGAGAGACTCGTTACCTCGTTTTTGATGCTCTCGGTGAGGTTGCGATATTCCTCGCTGTCTGGGTTCAACAGAGCCTTGGTGAAGTTCACATTGGTCAGACGGGTCACTGCTTTAAGAGCCTGATTATCTATAGACAGAAAAGATGAGTCATGTCTTTGTACTGTTATGGTGGAATCATAAAATGTAACTGCATTAGCAGTTCTCAACCAAGTGAATCAGTCAATGAACTACAACCCCAAATCAGAAAAAGTTGGACACTATGGAAAATGGAAAAAAAATGGGAAAATAACATATGATGTGAACAGAGGTGACTGTAATCCTGATCTTTGGTACAAAAGCAGTATATTTGAGGACCAAAGATGAGCACAGAATCTCCAGTTTGTCAGCAAATGTGTGAAAAAATTATTGTGTTTAAATAAATAAAGTAAAATTAAAAAACAATAAATGTTTAAAGACTAAAAGGATTATCGAGACTGTTATCAGCAACAAGTCCAAAAGCCAGAGTGTGTCACGGTCTGTGGTGTCAGTGTTCTTAGCAAAGGTCATAAACTTTAAGAGTTTAGAGCATCACATGCTGCCTTCAAGACCAAATCTTTTCTAAGGATGTCCTGGATTTTTCAACAAGACAATGCTAAAGCACATGCTGTACACATTACAAAGGCCTGACTGTGGAAGAGGTTGCAGGTACTGGACTGTCTGCGGTCCTGATCTGTCCTCAATAGAGACTGTGATGACAACCCCGTACTGTTGTACATCTTAAGACGTATTTGCAGGAACCAGACAAAGTAACACCTGCAACACTTCATCACTTGTTATCCTTGGTGCCAAAATGTATTTTAAGAGAAGGACAATATTGTCATGTCATGTCATACGCCGTCATCGCTTGGTGATGGTAGGCTGCACAGACGTGTCACTTCTCTCCAATGCCATCTGTCTCTGGTTGATTGTAGCAGGCTAGCACCTGATAATCCAGTCCACGTCTTGATGTTCATGTCCAACCATGTCCATCCAGGTTATTCTTGGACTTCCACGTCTTCGGACTCCCTCCACAAGTCCAGTCATAACACTTCCTTCAATGCTCTCATGTGCTGCCTCATCACATGACCGAAGTAACGTAACTTTTGGGATTTAACGTACATCAGTAACTCCTTTTGAGTTCTAGCATCTCATAGACTTGCTCAGTGGTCATCATCTTCATCCATGAGATAGTCAGCAACTTCCTGATGCACTTGTTTTCAAAAGCCTGAATACGTCTTTCTTCCTCTTTCTTCAGTGTCCAGGCCTCACATCCATATGTAGCTACTGGCCAGACCAAGGCTTTCATCAGTCTT